>JAQFXM010003323.1:0-20649 GCA_034693345.1 Entomobrya multifasciata | reverse complement strand
GAAGCCAAAGAGACCAAGTTTTTTTCATTGCCTCTTTACCCTACTTGTCTACTAAAACTTACTCTTATTTTTCTTTGCCTCTTTACCTTTTGCAAAACAAGTGAAAGCTTTGGGTTTTATACCAAATTATTACTAGGTCAGACAATCCAATAAGTTGGGTCAAATGTTTACGGGCCTATATGCCAAAACATGTGTATCTTTTTACCATTTTTGCCGTCTCTGAAATACAGAAAATTAACTAACAAGTAAGCTCCCCCAATCACTACAACCAAAATCAATTGCAAATTACAGTTTCTGACACAGTTTATGATGTTGAATAAGATAGCAATAATCATTTTCCCGAATGGGCAGATTTGCCTGAGTTACCATTTATGTTAATGCTTAAGAACACACGATTAAAAATGGTTCAAAATGTGTAAGGTCAATTTTAAAATGTTATAGCTTGATATGGTGACGAACGAAAATTCACCTTTCACAAAAGATATTTCAAAATTTGTGAATATGAAACGCTGTTGAGATTGGAGAATTCTACGCTTGACCTTTAAAAATCAATAAATAAAATTATCACTAGTGTAGTTACATATATTTAACAAATGAAATCATGAAATTTGAGAAAACATTATAAAGATTTTGTCATTAACCTTAACATTTTGCTTAAGCTTCCAAGATTTTTACTACTAGACATCCAACTAAATGCTTCCAGAGGCTGAACTGCAATCTGACAGCATCGAGAACAAAAGTGCCCCAAAGTAGGACTTTATTTAGTCCAATATTTTTTGTTCAGAATGGGGGAGTATAAAATGGAACCAATAGAGCACTATATCTTCAGAGGCTACTTTTACGCAATTTATTTTGATCGTCACTCAAAATTGAACTTAAAATTTTGCTGCAATTACATTAACTCTCTTAATCTTACTTGTAACTCTCTTACTAAACTCACAATGCAGGTCGGGGGTTGGTAAAAACAAATCAAGATAAAAAAATATTTTCTGATAAGTTTTTCATGCTGATAAAAAAAATCATAACCATTTTCCCGAATGGGCAGGTTTGTGGGAGTACCCATTTTTCTTAATGCTTTACATGCTAGCTGGTTATATAAGGGGACCATGTTCTTGCGTTTTTAAGCGATTGGGCAAAATTGGACTGCAACAAACCTTCGCATTCGCAAAAATTGAAACTATTTTCGAAATCAGCATGAAAAACTGTCTTGAAACACGTTACTTTTTACCATGATGCTTTAAAACGCAAGCAATAGATCTTTCATAGGTTAGGAGCTTGCGGTTTTGGAACGTCATTATGATCGGATGTAGAGGTTGTTGTTGATGTTTGAGATACAGGTAATAAATAACAAATGATGTTCATTATCAACACAACTCCACTTTTCGTTGCGTATCTTTGGTCTACCTCTTGCAACCTTTCCATTCCGTCAATATAAATTAGTATGCCTAGTATGGGTTCGCCTTTGCTGTAAAAAATCAACTAAATTTAAACATTTACTCGTAGCATCGCGAGAGAATTTTATGAGTAATAACATAGAATACTAGATATGACAGGTCTTCACATGACTTGTTGGTAATTATGTGACAAGATTTTATGTAACTTGCATAATTGTTAGTGGTTGACTAGAAAGGTTCCACAAAATGCATTGTCACCGGTTAAAATTTCGACCAAAAATTAAGCTATGTAGTATAGTGTTCGTTAATAAAAACACGGACGACTAAAAAAAGTACCAGAAACCATGTCCGTTTGCATGCGTTTCGCTATTTTTTTAAAAAATCTAGTTGTTGGTGGCTCTTTTTCAATAATTTTGCATCAATATTAAAAGCCCAAATATTTTAATTTTCAACAAAAGTTTAAACTTCAATTCATGAGTAAAAATGCTACCAATTGGTCAATCACAAAATCCTCGAATTGCATTGGTGTATCCTTCTTAACTGAATAGAATGGTCCAAACTCAGCTCTTACAGTATGGCAAGATGTAAAAAACCGTTGGCACCATCGACGATTCCTTCGATTTGATTCCAGTTGCATTGATTTTTGAAATAAAACTGTTCTCATAAATTGTTGCACATATTCAGATACAGAATATACGTCGGCAACGTAACCAAATATGAAAACAGTTATTAGTACCAAGTTAACTGAGCAAGTAAAAAACAACAGGAAAAATAAAAATGGTATTCGATCAGATAAACTTAAACAGACAAACAAACTTAAAATCTGGAACGCAATTACCATCACGGCATAACCTACTATTAAAAAGTTTTGATTGGTTTCGTTAAACAAGCTTGCAATTAATTGAATATTGCGATATTCCTTGATCGTCTTCTGAGTTTTAGAAAAAGAAGGCGCGAATTCTAGTTAAATAATTTGTTTCAACACTTTCCTTTTAAAAACAAAAGTAATGTTATAAATAAAACGGCGAAGGTTATAATCTTGGTTTATTCTAGTTTCAAACCTTTTGTAAACTTCTAAAGTTTCCGTCAAATAGAAGGTATTTGTCATAAGACCAATTGTAAGATCCAGGACACCTCCTGCCACACACGTCATGCAAGCCAAGAAATATAAGATATCGATACAAATCTTAATACTGAAGTAGGCACTTTGATCACCACCAAATTGTTGGTTATGAGGCATACATTCAGGAAGTAGGAAGTAGCCAAATATTGATGCTATACAGGGAGAGTACAATACTGCTGCAAATACAACTGTCGGTATTATTGGTAGATTTGCTATCATTGCCAACAAAGTAAATTTTAAGAAATTCCGTTTAAAATTTTGCGTATCTGCAGACTTTTCTCCATCTAAACAAAGTAATTAATAAATACATTTTTTATTTTTTATCTGAAATTCAATAAATTCACTGCTTACAACTTTGTTGGCTGAGATATAAAACCAAATTATTGAAACAATTGGTAAATGATGTAGCATATTTTGTACACATCCATCGACCAAATGCGGTACCACCAACTGCCAATATTGCCATCATCTCCATTAGTGGTTGAATAAGGGGTCGGTTAGGATGAAACTGAAATCCATCTGCAAGTATTAGTTGTAGTAAGGTTGCAAGTGAAAAGATTGCCATAAAATTTTGAATCCGTTTGAATAAAAACCATTTCAAGCTACTAAGCTTTGTTAAGTTTTCCTTAAATGATACAAATCTACACTTTTTTACGCTCCAATAATAGCTGATACAGGAAATAGTACTTGGAAACTTGGTAAGCAGAACGACCCACTTGAAAATACCATCGTTCAGCGGTACCTTTGGTTCATATTTGTCAGTGAATAGTTTTTTAATATTTTTGTAACCTGGCGACATTTTTTTTGATAAGTTTGATACTATGTGAATTTCGGTGTTGTGTGATTCGCTCCAGCTAAAATATGAGTGTCGTTGAGTTTAAACAATTGTCATAAGATAAATGCTATGGCATTTTGAAATACATGTAATGTTTTACCTAAATATTTAATCGACTAAGCAGTTTGATTATATATTCGAGTATCCATTGGCTTACTAAATTTTAGTTGTGTCGAAGAAATGACATATTTGGGATTATGTTTCTTTAAAAAAATCCTCGTATTTTTGCAGCAATACGTAGAGATAAGCAATTCCCTAGTCAAACATTAATAAACGCTATGCGGAAAGCGTCAACTCACTATCAGTTCGTATTTAAATTAGGCGTGGTAATTTAACCGAATGCCATAATTTCAATTACGAGATAAATTATGCAACGTTGATTATAAATATGATAGTATTTACTTTATCTAAACAACAAGCAATTGAAAATATAAAGCAACGCTTCACGCTTCCTGTATTTCACCTTTTTGTTTAAATTCTTGGTGAAATCAACTACATAATGCAAAATCTCTTATAAGCAAAGAGTAGATAACAAAGTCGGCTGATGTATGTACATTGCTTTTGCTCACATTCTTATGAAATCAGTTTGTTATGCTACGCTTTATTTAAAATTCGGAATATTCCACTCGTGGAAACTCTTATAAAACTTAGATTGCCTTCTTGGATTGAAATACTTTGAGGATTCTGATATACGAGTTGTTGCTCACGTACAATTCAACTATAAAGCGTAACTCGATTATGAAACCACGACAGTAAAATTACGAGGTCCAGCCCAGGTGCCTTATATCTATGTCGCATTTCGTTTGTATTAGTAATTCCCATGTAATACATTATTAATTGACTGGTGGGTAACTCGAATTTATTTTTGGGTTGGATAAATACGACGCAAATGTTCTGCAACGAGGAGAAGTAAACCAGAATGATTTATTTACGGAATAGTTTTATATAAGCTGATTGGAAATAGGATAAGATTATATTTTTGACACAAGGAAAATTCTGATTGGTAAATGTGAGTGTGAAATGGCAACGTCTATTTGAACCCGGATTGACTTTTTTTAGTAGTTCAGTGTAAACTAATGTTGCAATTAAAATATTCTCTTAAGTTATTTTTAAACGATCTTAACAACTTAAGTCGTTTTTGATAAGATATCTTACAAGTGAAATGAAAGAAGGACACAATTCTGAGTTTAAGATGGCAACTTTTTTAAACATCTAATTCATGTAGTTTTCATGCGAACATATAAATGGTTATTTTGTTAATATTCTCACGATGACATGTATTCAACTGGCTTGGGTATTTTCCACGTTGAACTAATAAATAGCGACTCACATTTTTGTATCTTACGTACCGGAGCAATGAGAAATAAAAGGTTCAAAAAAGATTTTATTTGACATTCTGAGAAGCAAAATAGAAACGAGTAAGGCTAGATACTTCATTTTCTTAAGAAATATTTTTTGAGTGACAGAACAACGTTTGTAACTTTTTCTATGGTTGTATTTTGGGTTTTAGAAACAAACAACGAGGCAAGTTTACAAAAGGAAAAATGGGAGAACTGTACCTGTTTTGGGATATATAAGTTGATTTTTTTAAGTTGCCGAGTTCAAAATCCAATAACTTGTGTTCCATGATCGAAAAATTAATAAAATGCACTAAAAAATGGAGTTATTTTTGGAACCAACAAAGAACAAGTTTTGATAAAAAATAAGTATTGTGATTGATTTAGGCAATGATTCTTAACACCTTTTAAATACATATAAAAGTAGCTAACTTACAAAAACTCATAACTTGTACATAGGAGTCCAAAAGGATTTTTCGCATGAAATCACTGAGTTTTTATGTTATTTGAATCTTGCTTCTCTTTCATATCACAAACAGCTTAAAGAGTGCAAAAATGCAGCACGGTATTTGAAATAAGCAAAATAAAAAATAACGAGCCAACGTCATTATATCGATTGCGTAACGATTCATTTTTGTACGTGTACGCAATAGTGAAAGTAGAGGCATTATAACTCACGATTTTTCGAGCCGGAGTAGCAAGAGTGATCCCAGAAAATACGAAAACCCTAAGAAATATAATTTTATGAGCATTATATGCGTTCCAGGTCTGGGACAATGAGACTGCGTATTATTATTACAATGATAAAAAATAGTGACGTTATTATACTGTCCAGTCACTTTATTCATTACATTTCACAATTTTCTTCTACTAGCAACTATATCTCTGCATACATACTTAACGCATTACCTTCTCACAAAAGTAAAGTTGCTTGTGTAAGAACATGAATAAAAAAATCTCAAGTGGGCCAACAACCGAGTTCAGACCAACGCCAAAAATAAATTTTGCAGAATAGCATACATATTTCTTTAGTGCTTGAGCACAATGTTCAGATACCTATTGATATTACATATTAATTCAAGTACATATGATGCAGCACTGTGACTTATTTAACGAAAGCTTTAATAAAAATGCTGATGTCACTTAATAATGAAATGACGTCAATTATAGACCAATTACATAAACTCAAGACTTTTTTCTTACTTGCTTTACATTGAAGTAGCTTTTGTTAATTTACAAACTTAAAATATATTAATAATTAACTTTCCGAGAAAAAGCACTTCCTTTCCTTTATTCAATAAGAATTTCGGTAAGTTCATTTTTATGTCTATAAAAATATCAAGAATATTTTTGGCTAATGGTCAGGTTTTAAATGCACGAACAAGTTTTTTTAAATTTCATAAAAACTATCAACATCTAGTATCAAATATCAAACTTTATTTTTTGAATGGAGTTTATGAAAATAATTATTCGCAAACCAAAATGAAAAAATGACACATACTTTAAAAACTTTTGAAAGTAGCGTGGTCTAAAAGGTACATGAATTTGAAAGTACATCCTACATAACAAGTTTTTGATATGAAATCTTTACGAATTAAGAATCTGTCAAAACATCGAGAAAAAAGTTGAACCCTGACAAAATAAGGACGTACACTCCAAGAAGTAACTTTTTTGTTTACCTTGTTTCAAACTATGATTATTTACGAATAACAACTTGTGATTTTCTCGTATTTAAAAGTTACCCTTAAATTCATCTGGAGTATGTTTGGCTTGCCGATGATAAATTCTTACAAAACCCTATATTATAACTAAAACAAATCATTTCAAAATTACTTCATTTTTTGTTGATTTCAAAGAAGGGTAAAATGCTGTTTTAGGTATTGTATACTACATCATAAACGAATTCATAAGTCAATCTAAACTTAAACCATACTTCACTTATATAAATGTATGCGTAATGATATTGTTAAAATTATGAGTTTTAGAGCAAAACATCTTAAATAATCATCGCAAGCTGTAATCGCGACCATAACGACGTAGCTGAAACAATACTACTTTTAATAAGGATAAACAATGCAATTATATTTTTTGCTTTCCATCACCAGGAAAAACCCTACTTCTTATAAGCTTGCAGTACTTAATGTATGGAATATAGGTAAGTTGTTTAAGATAGCCATACGGAATTGATTTATTATTGGTTTATATTATTGATTATTGAATTCTTAATATAGACAGCACTGCACAAAATGTTTTATTGATTTTGTCGATTTTCATGAAGAAGAATAAAATAATTATTATAGCTTTCAAGCTTGCAATATTTTTCTCGGGTCTGATTTAAAAAAATATTTAATTGTTGATTTTTCTTAACTTAATTATTAACTTTTATTAATTTTTTGTTGGAAATTTTATTGTTAATTTGTCTCAGCTGTCCAGGAAGTATTTTTGGCTTGATTGGATTACTTATCGCAAGAATCGATTATATAAAGTTGAACATTTAAATATTATACACAAATGTACATTAGACAAGTGTTATGAAATATTTATCTATTGTACATAAAAGATTAAAAGCATTTTTATAAACAGTTGTTGAATTTGAAAATCAAAATCTTAAAATAGCCCCACAAACAATCTATATATATAGTCGCAAAGCCGAAAACGTCCTTTATATTGCAGTATTTCTACTTTCAGTTATCAATTGTACATAGATATGATTTTAACATATTTAAAACAACAGCAGGACACAAAAATATTTGTTTACAATTTTACTTACTTAACCAAAAGAGCATTTAAAGTGTAGTTTACAATGCAACAGTAGTAATTTATTTGAGTATCCATGTCAAACTTTGTCTGAGCATAGTATAGAGAAATTGGTTGTTTTGCCGCAATTCGTTTTTTCATATACGTTTTGTGATTTGAAAGCATATATACTTTTGAAGCCCACACAGAAATAATATTTTTACTTAAACTATCACACTTTACAGCAAGAGGAAGCGACTGATTAACAACACAGTAAGCTCCAACTGAGATTGAAACTATCATTCCATATATTTCAAAAGGAAGTAAGTCCCAACCTTTTAAAATTATCCAGTTGTTGAAAACAAATATTATAAAACCGATGCCCACAAGAGCTCCATCAGTTTGAGCAAGAACATTCATTCCAATTTGATTTATACAATTTAATTCCTCATACAACAACAAAGTGGTGTTATTCAGTGGTCGTTTTCTAATTAAGTCCAATTGAAAAAGATACAAATTACATGTTGTCATTGTTGGGACTAGAACAAGACAATAAATTCTTGTTGCTTCTAAAGTACACCATTGCGTTAAGATGTAACTGGCTAAATAAGTGGCAAATTTCGAATGCGAGTTGTTCATACAATTGCTGAAGTAAAGACTAAATGTTTGAGTAAACGGATCAAATCCTGCTAGTACTGCAGTAGGTGCTAATAAAATGCCCACTAGAATTAATATGGCGGTTAATGTAAATACAAATAGACCAAACAGATCAACTTTCCTCCCTTTTTGTGTGGCAAGTATTTCTGGAAACAAAATAGAACAAAAATAAAATTGATTTTATTTATTTTTAGTTGAACTAATTACCTTGTTTAAGAAGCTTTAACGTTGAAAATTCATCACTCGTCTTAACGTTATAGTGTCTACATAATTGGATTAAGCGATTGTTCGATTCAAATAATGCATTATAAAATTGTATCATTAGAGTATGTGTACTTGGTAGTAATATTGCTGAAAGAATCAAACACAGTCCGGAAACTCCAGCTATCGCAGTGTTAAATAAAATCAAATATATTGGTAACTGTATTGAATTGAAAACCACAGATTTCATAAGAATATTTATTTCAAGTAGGAAAACTAATAGTAGAACAAATAACAAGACGTTCACTTTTTTGCAGTTGGGCTTCGAAATGAATTTCTCCTCTTTTGGTATCATTTTTACGGGTAATTGATACCTTAAAATGGTATCATAAACTAAATTATTGAGTTCCCAGGCTTTCCAGTACAATGGAGTTGTCATAGTTAGGCTCAGTGTATTTAAAACCCAGTTAGCTCACAATTTGTGGAATATTCAGACTTATGAAATAATTCAGCCTTTGCTAGTTGAACTTCTTTGCATAAACTGTTATTTTAAAGTTGAGGAAAAATCGATTCTGTGACATAAACTGCTTTCTTATCCGGAAATATCGCATTTTCAATTATGTGGTACTTGTATAATATTTATATAAATTTATATTAATACTCCGCATTTAAGGTTTAAAATTAGACAAAAACTCTTAAATTGAATAATATGAAATGTTGGTATATTTTTCTACTGCTGCGCTTTTGTAGCCTTCTCCAAATTAAATTAGCTTTGCTTGCTATATGCATATCTAAATTCAAAAAGTCATAAATCGGATGTAATATATTGAAAGTTGTATGTCAGGAAGGAACGTATACTGGGGGTAGTATCTGCTGATGTTTCTATAGTGTAATGCTGTGGCGCATTTTAAGCGATGCTTATAATATGAAGAATATAAGAAATAACAGCGGTTATCTTGCCAATGAAAAACAATAAACCGTTATTTTCACAACTTAGAAATTTGCAATACACTATTTTTTATACATAAATTGCTACTATAAACAAATATCACAAATAAAATACAGGACATGCTGTAGATATGCTAAAGCGATACCAACACATTCACAATGCTAAAATACAAATGTAGTTGTGTATATTTTTCAAATTTAGCATGTGCATAATGAGTGGCAATAGGCTTTAATGCTTTAACATTTTTTCTCTGTTTTTCCACTTAAGTACATATCATTTGTTCCTTTAATTCCTACAAATTAATAATTGCAATACTCTTTTAGTTACAGCAAGTCATACCAACTGACTTATAACAAAATAAATTATAATTGGTATCAAAGACATCATAATATAAATATCGATCGGAGCTTTGACCCAAACTTTAAAAGTAAATTAGTTCGTAAAAACAAATATAAAAACAGTCTAGTAGGGACCCAGCAATTCTAGCAATCACATACAATCCAGCATGGAATGACCGCAATGTACATCAATTGTTTGCGTGAAATTCCAAATGGTGTTAAACGAACACCAAGCCAGACTGATTTATTTGTGAAAGCCAATACAATTGAGACACAAATTGATATTTCGTCCATGTTTTTCTTAAATTTGTTTATACCGACGTCTATCAAAAGTTTATTTGTTAAGAACCATGTAATATGGAATTGTATCGTTTGTGTGTATCGTGAGCAAATGGAAGTAGTATCCCAAATACAGTCTTACACCGCTTGATATTGTAATTTTAAAATATACTATGTAGACTTTAATCTTGAATGATTTGATTACGCCAGCTTATACGATCCTGCTGAAGTAACATATCAAAACTAATACCAACACAATTAAACTCGCGCTAAAACTTTTTCAATGTTTCTGCAAAACAAATTATTTTACGGTTGTTATCATTTTTACTGGAAAAGGATACGGCAAAAAGGGTATCATAAACTAAGTTGTTCTATTGCCAAAACTTTTAAAATAATGGAGTTTTCATGGTGCTTATTCGTTTGTTGAAATTTAAGTATTCGATTGGGATTAGGAAAGTTTATAGTAAATGTTGCAAGTTATGTATTTATAGTAGTCTTCTAATTTATTTGATCAAACCTGGCATAATATTTGTGTTCTAGCAGATGCGACAATAGTTTACCAATACGATACATAAACGATAGCAATCACATTCCAACTTTAGTTTCACGCACTTTAATAAATGTTGTCTTTGCCTCACAGACTAAAGTATCCGTATTTGATGAACACAATCTGCATCCATGTTGTGACAACACTGACGATACCTTTTTACAAACAATTTGACAACCCAATTTAATTAGCTTATTATCAAATAAAAGAAACCCTAAAACCGATAAACTAAAACCAACAAGCGGTAGCATGCAAAGTGCGTAAATTTGACTGCCATATTTACTTGCAAATACATCTGTACTACTATCATTCCGAGACATTCTTAACCGTATTTCACTAGCTCTTGTTTTCATCATTAGAGACCACTTTAAATACGACTGCCACCATTCCTGTATACCTGTCGCAAAATAATACCTAGGCCTTAACAACATTACTGTAGGAAAGTATCCATAGTATTTATATCCCTCCAGGTTTTGACTTACGACATCTTTACCAAAGAAAACAGGTTTTTGTAACACACTTAATCTGTTAAATAACACAATAGCATCGGCTTCCGTTAAAATTATAGCGGCTTTTTCACAAGTTTCTATATGATCTTTCAGATTTTTGCGAACCCAAAAACGATTACCTCTATCTGCAGGGTTTCCTACAGTTGCATTCCAAGGTAACTCCATTCTGGAGTAATTCAAATATCGCCAAGTTTTTCGTGAAATTGTACTTCCCATATTACTCAGTGTCTTCGCATTGTCAAAGGTATAACGAGACATAATTTCAAACCAGAGTTCAGAAACTATTGGAAATGCCTCATGACCGCTTACTTGATAGTAATCCGGTCCCGATTCTAATTGGTCTTTTATTAAGGAATAATCCTTTGATGACAATTTCAGTGGTCGCACCAACGTTTTGAAATTATTGTCAACCAAACTATCAAATGTGTCGAAAGGTATCAAAGGTGAATCAAGTGTTAGTCTTGTAATATTATCACCTTTATACTGATTACCTAGTATAAGAAAAGCTAACGGAATTAATGTAAAGGTTAGCATAAATGATGACTCTTGTTTTAAATTACAATTTTCAAATAAACCAGTAGATTGATCCATCATCGTGGCAAATAAGTCAAACCATGTATCTCTTTGAACAATGGGCTGTTTCCTAAGTTTATAATTTTTTGCTATAGAATATTGAATAAGTGATGGTGCAATAAATAGCAACAATATTAGAGACAACCAAGTTTGAACATCAAACGCGGATATTAATTCTTTCAATTGATATATCCAATGATGTTGTTCCCTGTTACAGCTTACAAATCGGAACTGTAGCTTGCTCATAACTAATCCAACTTGTTGATGTTGGGCCAAATGTTCTTCTGTTTCCTTGTCAAACAATGGTCTAAGTTTAGGATGATACTTGACATACATTGATTTAATACAGTGATGGCTGCGGGTGTGTTTCCATGATCCCTTCGAATAATCATGTGCATTTAGAGTTGAATTTTGAAGTAACATATTTGAAATAACATGTACATATACCAAATACATTGCATGCTCGACAGTAAATTTATTAATTTGAGAAATTACTGTTTTCACTGACAATAGTTCTTTTTGATGGCTGTGGCCTAGGAGACCAGAGTATTTGTTAAGTTCGACGTCAACAAATGTTGGAACAAATTTATCAAGACCTGTTTTTAATACGTATTGGTTAAGCAGTTCTACAGAACTCGGAATCAATATATTTGGGACATACAGTAATTTAAATGGGTCACACGGATTGCAGTACGGACAAAGTAAGTAAAATTTGGGAGTAGTTTTTGTAAATTCCAGAATCATTATTGTTTCAATTAATCGTACAAGTCTGCCATCATTTAATACCGTTGATATCCAGGTCGTCTTGAAAGTTTCATGGTAACATACAGAGCTTTTGCTGTCTCTCTTACAAACGAGTAGAGAATATTTGGGTACAGTATTTAAAAAATTATCTCGCCACTTTTCGTTTTCATAATTTGTTTCAAAGTTAATCCAAAATGGATCTTTAAGGACAGTTTTTAACAGCCTATGATTAAAATACAGAGATGGAGCACTTTTTTCGCTTGGTGGATGAAAATAAATATTTGATTCACATGATGACTTGTGATTTTCCAACAAAAACTTTAAATTTAAGGTACGTTTAGTATAGTGTAAGCTTTTATTTTGAAGGTTAAAATTCACAAATGCAGATTTATCCAGGAATTTTAATTCATATTTACGCTCGACCGGAGACAAATACAATTTATTAGGTTTGGAAATATAGCGTATGAGTAAAACTGGATGAGTGAGAACAGAAATGTTTATATTTACACCTCTCAGGTTGATAACACGGGTAATACAACCAGCAAAAACATTTGCTATTGAGATATCTTCTTCAAATAAAATTGATATTTTGTGTAAGCGATGTGATTTGAGCCCAAAACATCGTAAGTTAATTCCGTAGAAAATGTTTACAACTAAAAATACTTTTAAAAAGTTTATTTTTGAAAACATAATTATTACAAGAATATTTATCGTTTTATATCAAGCCAAATTTGCAATCAGGACTTATAATAAAGTCGTCAACTAAACAAACGATAATCGTTTAGGAGCCTTGAATACTATTTAGCTGTTTTGATAAAATAATTTCTGAAAAATTTTACTCATGAAGATACTTTCAACTAGCACTGTCGTTTTTGTACTGTTGAAGAAAGTGTGCACAGTTGTATATGTGCTACTTACCAACTCATATTAAGACACAAGCCTCGTTTGTTTGCAGACTCATAATTTAAATAAGTAAGTTTTATAATATATTTACTTCGCCGTAATCATTTTAATGTTGTACTTGTAAACGCGCTTGTGTAAAATGGTTATAAACTTTATGTACACGTGCCACAAAGAATACTTCTGTAATCAATTTATTACGATATTAAAAATTATGATAAACAATATTTATGATTCAACTTACACTATAGTAACCAATATGTTCTAAATTTATTGTTGAGCTTACCGTTTGCCCTGAAAAACTCAAAATTGACATGAAAGTATTTACATCTTCTATTTAAACAATATTATTAACTGCTGAAAGCGATGAAAACGCATAAGAGGTAGTTAATGAGATTACGATCACGACTGTCTGTCTGTTTGTAGACATGATTTCTCAAAAACTACAAGACCGTTTTACTCCAAACTTGGCACACAGGCACTTTAGGTCAAGACATTCCTTGGGATTCATTTTCAGACAGCCAAAACCCCCCTGACTTCAGGTATAGGGATCGAAAGGTCACATGCATTTTAAATGGCAAATTTTTTATCGTCAATTCCGACACAGGATCAACAACGGATCACAATGGAATCATTTTTTGACCCCAATGACCCCCCTAACCCGAGATGCTGGGGTCAACAGCTCACGTGCATTTTAAATGGATTTTTTATAGAACATGCTAGGCTAAAAGCTCATTTTTTACCATACAAACGATGTACTACGATTTCTTTGTATGTCTAACAGTGCCGTCCGATTCAGCACCCGTTGTCCTGAATCCTTTTCATGTAAACGTAAAGGCATGTTCCATAAACACACCTGCAGGTAGTTCAAAATCGCTTGTGCTTTATACAACAACGCTTCCACTTGTAACATAAGAACCAATGATTTTCTATAAATATCGCAATTTAATTTATGAGGGGTATTGTATATTATAGAATGTACAATCTTTCCAACTCCAAGCGTACAGCCAATAACTACACATATCATCATATCAAGAAGATGTTGTGAATAAGCCATAGTGATGCAGAAAATATTCGATAGTTTAGCTACTTGACACTAATACATAATATATACATAAATTTTTAAGTGAGTGACTTGATATTTTGGTTTATTACTTTTAAAATACTACTTTTATTCATTTTGTAAATATATTTGCTAAATTATTACAAAGGTAGAATTCGAAAACTGACTTTGGTTTACGTTCGCCAATTCTTTCAAAAACAACCATTTTTTGATGCAATATCTTGAGTAAACGGTTTTATACCACGTTATTACAAGTTTTCTGACAAAATGACTTGGAGCTTCCAAAACCAAAACCAAATCAAACGTACAGTTGTGCGTAACAGTTTAGCATACTCCTGTCCCGTAAAGAAAATCATTTTATAAGGATTTCTAAACTCTTCCATGATAAAAACTGAAAACCCAAAGAATGTACCGACTGACCAAAGGATAAAAACTACAAGTATGTTTTCTTGCATGCTTTGGTTTTGTTACAGGTGTAGTTGGTTTCTTTATCTTGTTCATATCCTTAACAATAAAACCATACCACTACTCTTATATCCCGGATTCGAACACATACGATACACGATGTAGGACAAATTTGGGCATGAATTTATCCAAAATTGAAGATAGGTCATTACGACAATATTATTCGATTCGAACGTCTGAGCGAAGATGCATTTTTCTTAAAGATGCTGTCATATTGCTAGCAATGTTTATTGGTATAATTCATGCTGTTCTAAAATATTTCCTATAGTTTTCAAGATAAGTTTTTCTGGTCTCTCCCAAAACAGTTTTCTAAGGACAGTTTGACATTTTTTTGAATCGATTTTTGGTTCCATCTGATATTGAATATCAAAACTTATCCAATTTAGAGCCCGTAAGGGCAACAAGCACACTAAGCGGGAAAATCAACAAGTCTGCTGTAAGTGGATGCATTTGCGTTTTTTTTGTAATTTGTTTCAGCCCAGTCAAGGTTTCGCATCATATTTCGTGCTATATATCTCCAAAACAGCATACGCTAGAGAAAAATATTATTCAATGTCAAACAAACTAATTTCTTTATGGGTTGCCACAGAAAATGCTGGAGAATATCTTAGAAACCCAATCTTATCTCTATCATCTTCATATGCTTCGTCTTTCAAGTATTCTTAAAGCCCGATTCTACTGAATACGGAAAAATTATTTCAGAGAAAACGTGCTGAAAACCATCCCCGAAACGAGTAGCCCTTGAATATTTTAAGTATGTTGTCTTACAGAAAATCACAATAAATTCACATTTTATAGTCAATTCGCAAGTGAATTACTTAAGAATTCAATCATGTCAAAGCTAAAAAACAATTTCAAGCAACTTTTTCCAATATCGATTCCTCCAAAGTTAAAATATTTCCCGTATATTTAATGGTGGAGAAAGGAAGGAAAATTAAATGGAATAACTAGTTTTAGCAATATGCTATTATACAGATAGCAAAAACTTATTATTCATACTATTGATTACATCAGTTATTAACTTTTTGGCATAAAATGACAACTATTTATGGTAAATTTATGTAAATAAGGTCAACTTATGGATTTAATAATTAAATTAGGTTTTTGTGAAAATTAAACCTGCACGTTTTATAGAAAACAAGATGAATTTTTCCTAACTTTTCACAAAACAGTTTGTTCAAAATATTTAAGAGCAGCAGATTCCCAACATTTCCATAACGCACCATAAGTATTTATAAAATATACAACCATATAAACCATGACAACTCCATTGTACTGGAAGGCTTGGCAACTCAATAATTTGTTTTACGACAACCTTTTAACATATCAGCTTCCTGTAAAAACGGTACCAAAAAAGGAGAAATTCATTTTACAAGCCTACTGCAAAAAGTTGAACGCTGCTTTATTCATTTTACTACTAGCGTGCACACTTTGCATAAATTTGCTTTTGCAATCCGTTGTTTTAAACTCAGTACAACTGGATATACACTTAATATTGTTGAATATAGCAATAACTGGTATTACAGCACTCTGCCTTAGTCTTTCAGTGATTTTGCTACCAAATGTCCATACTTTTATGATACAATTTTATAATGCCCTTTTTCGCTCCAACAAACGTTTCCTCACGTTAAGTACTGGACAACACTTTAATGAAAATAGCCATGATAAATCAACACTTACGTTGCTTAAAAAAGGTATTTCAATATGGATATGGGAATTGAATAATAGTTTTTTTAACTCAAATTTAAAATAATTCTTTTTTTCATCTAGAATTAATTGCCATCCTAAAAGGTAAAAAAGTCGATGTTTTGGGTCTACTTGTATTCACGCAAACTGTCATACTAATTCTAGTGGCCATTTTTCTACCACTGGTTGCAGTATTGGCAGGTTTTGATCCATTTACTCAAACGTTCAAAGTATATTCTAGCAATACTATAACCAGCCCATCACTTAAATGTGTAGTTTACTTAGTAAGTTATATTTTAGCTCAATGGTGTGCGTTGGAAGCAACAAGAATTTATTGCCTGGTTTTAGTTACGACAATGACAATTTGTAATTTATATCTTTTTAACTTGAACTTCATTAAACAACGACCACTTAACAATATTTCGATATTGTTGTACGTAGAACTAAACTGTATTAATCAAATAGGAATGCATATAAATGCGAGAATAAATGGAGCTTTAATGAGCATTGGCATTTTAATATTGGTCTGTAATAATTGGATAATTCTGAAAGGTTTTAACTTAATTCCCTTTGGAATGTATGTAATGCTGTTATTTATCTCAATTGTGATTTACTTTGTAATTAGTCAGTCCCTTCCTCGTGGAGTTGAATGCGACAGTTTAAGCAAAAATATAAGTTTTAGGTGGGCTTCTGAAGTTAACACAAGTAAAACCGAAAAATTGTATTTTCAAAGAAGAATTCGGGCTCTACAACCCGTCTCTTTTTATTACGCTCAGACAAAATTCGATATGGATACACAAGTTAATTTTTACTGTAGTGTTGTAAATTACACAATTAATACACTTATGCTAAAATAGTTTTTAATTATAGCTAAGTTATTACTTTCCCTAATTTTTTTGTATCTAAGAAGCTTTGTATTGTATTCATCTGAGTAGTTATATAGTATGACCTAATTTATTAAAGTTCAAATCACTTGTTCATATTTTTTTCAGTAGATGAACACCCGGTTTTTAATTTTTTAACTAATAAATGTAGTCTAACAAGGTTTACTATTTGTCTGTCTGGCGCTCCGAGAGAAATGAAATATGGAAAACAATACTTTAAAATCTTCTCATCACGATTCTGAGATCAATTTGCTGTAAAACTAACGTTTACTAGTTTTACTGTGAGTTCGAAGGCAAAGCGTCCGACGAGCGCTGTACCTGCATGTTAAGTCAGCTGCTCTGCCGAGCCAAACAGAGAAGTGATTTGCCTGTGCGGAGAGAAATTTTCCGGAGAGCGCGTCCGGGTAGAGCAGCTGATCTAGCACGCAGGTCCAGCGTGCGTCGGACCCTTTGCTTTCGAACACACAGTAAAATTAGTAAACGTTAGTTTTACAGCAAATTGATTTCAGAATCGTGATTGAAAGGTTTCATAGTATTGTGTTCCATATTTCATTTCTCTCGGAGCTCAAGACTGACAAATTGTATACCTTGTAAGTTTATAAAAAGCTTTTGATTTTAAAATAGAACATGAAAACTGAAATATGAGTACTTATTCCCTGCGAAGATTTATAATTGATTTAAAAAAAATTATATCCACAATATGAAAGCCAGCATTAAGCATTTTGTTATCTTTCTTTTGTAATTTAAAATTCAAATGTAATTCATTTTCCCATAAAAATGTATGAAAATTTTCCTTCAAAATAAATTTTCAATATCATTTGTAAAATTTCAATTTAAGGAACCGAAGTTTTGCAGATATTGGAAATAATTAAGCCATTACAAATATATATTTAAAAAAATAATTTCTTTTCAATTCCTCCAAACTTAAAATATTTCTCGTGTATTTACTGGAAGAGAAAGGAAGGGAAATTACATGGAATAACTATTTTTAGCAAAATGCTATTATACGGTTAGCATGAACATATTATTCATACTATTGATTACATCAGTTATTAACTTTTAATCATTAAATGATAAACTATTTATGGTCAACCTAGGTAAAGATTAGATAACCCTTGATTAAGAAATAAATTAAGTTTTGTCGAAATTAAACAAGTACATACGTTTTATGGTCTAAAATGGATTTTTCCTAATTTTTTTGCAAATCAGTTAGGTCAAAGTAGTTAAGAGCAGCAGATCCCCAACATTTTCATAACGCCCCATAAGTCTTTATAAAATATCCAAGCATATCAATCATGACAACTCCATTGTACTGGAAGGCTTGGCAACTCAATAATTTATTTTACGACAAGCTTTTAAGGTATCAGCTCCCTGTAAAAACTGTGCCAAAACAGGAGAAGTTCATTTTGCAAGCCTACTGCAAAAAGCTGAACGCTGCTTTGTTCATTTTACTAGTAGCTTGCGCACTTTGCATAAATTTGCTTTTGCAATCAGTTGTTTTAAACTCAATACAACTAGATGTACACTTAATATTGATGAATATAGCAATAACTGGTTTTACTGCACTCTGCCTTAGTCTTTCTCTAATTTTGCTACCAAATGTCCATACTCTCATGATTCAATTTTATAATGCCCTTTTTCACTCCAACAAACGTTTGTTTATGTTAAGTACTGGACAACAGTTTCTTGAAAATAGACATGATAAATCAACAATTCAGCTACTTCAACACGGTATTTTAATAAAAATATGGAAATATTATTATAGTTGAATTTAAACTTTAATTTAATTTTTTTGCATCTAGAAATTATTGCCATCCTAAAAGGTAGAAAAGTCGATGTTTTGGGTCTACTTGTGATTACGCAAACTGTCATACTAATTCTTGTGGGCATTTTGTTGGCACCTGTTGTCGTATTGGCTGGTTTTGATCCATTTACTCAAACATTCAACGTATACTGTAGCAATATTACAGCCAATCTATATGTTAAATGTGTAGTTTACTTAGTGAGTTACATTTTAACTCAATGGTGTACGTTGGAAGCAACAAGAATTTATTGCCTGGTTTTAGTTATAACTATGACAAAATGTAATTCATATCTTTTTAACTTGGATTTGATTAAACAACGACCTTTTAACAATATTTCGTTATTGTCGTACTTAGAGTTAAACTGTCTTAATCAAATAGGAATGCCTATAAATACTAGACTAGCTGGAGCTTTAATGAGCTTTGGTATTTTAATATTGGTCTGTAATAATTGGGTACTTCTGAAAGGTTTTAACTTAATTCCTTTTGGAGTATATGTAATGTTATTATTTGTCTCAATTGTGATTTACTTTGTAATTAGTCAGTCCCTTCCTCTCGGAGTTGAATGCGACAGTTTAAGCAAAACTATAAGCTTAACCTGGGCTTCTGAAGTTAACACATGTAAAACAGAAAAGTTGTATTTTAAAAGAATTCGGGCTCTACAACCCGTCTCTTTTTATTACGCTCAGACCAAATTTGATATGGATACACAAGTTAATTTTTACTGTAGTGTTGTAAATTACACAATTAATGCACTTATGCTAAAATAGTTTTTAATTATAGCTAAGTTATTACTTTCCCTAATTTATTTGTATCTATTAAGCTTTGTATTGTATTTATATTACGACCTAATTTTTTAAAATGAATATCACTTCTTTAAAAAAATCCACTTAATTAACAACCGGTTTTTAATTATTAAATTAGTAAATGTAGTCTAAGTTTATAAAAAGCTTATGAGTTTAAAATAAAACATGAATAGTGAAATATATGTACTTATCCCTTGGTAAGATTTAAAAATGATTTAAAAAAATAATATTCATAATATGAAAGTCAGCATTAAGCATTTTGTTATCTTTCTTTTGTAATTTAAAATTCAAACGTAATTCATTTTCCAATAAAAATGTATGAAAATTTTCCTTCAAAATAAATTTTCAATATCATTGTAAAACTTTAATTTTAGCAACCGAAGTTTTGTAGAAATTGGAAATAATTAAGCAATCACAAATATATATTTAATAAAATAGCTTTTTATTTGAATTTCTGCGGAGATATGAAAATACAATTCTTTATAAAATATACAAAGATGTAATTTTTTGTCAAACACGACTACTTTAAGTAAACATGTTTACAAAAAATTTAATTTAAAATATTTACAAGGCTGTTCATGTTATACGTTTTTATTAATTGTTGTTTTTTTGTGTGTGCAATCTTTATAGAACTATCTTTATAGAACCTCTTTTTGATATTGTAAAGCAATAAAATACTTATTAAATATACATTAAAAAATATACCTTTCAAACGTCTGAAATGTTTACTTTGCATGCAAACTTGAAACGTTGAATAGAGTACTTGTACCTTTACGTGTTCGTAAATCTGTTAAAATTGGTTGTTCTACTTGTACATTTAT
>JAQFXM010003322.1:0-20652 GCA_034693345.1 Entomobrya multifasciata | reverse complement strand
CGTGCTCATTATTACTTTGATAATCATTCTTATCCTGATGATGGTGTACAGATGACACCGAAACGTCGATAAATAAATAAAGTTGTCTTTCAAAAAAATGTCCTCCAATATCGTTGATTCTTTTCCAAATTATATGATTTTACTTTATTTTTTGATTTTACACGACAGAAGGTACAAAAACATGTAAACAAACGTGTCCTTACTACGTTATGTTGTTTTGTTTTCCTAAGTTAATGGATTATTGTAACGGATGATTATCTATTTACTTGAATAAATATGGCAAATTCAAATTCAAATTCATTTTCATGCAAATCTTGTGAAAGTTTGGTTCTGAAATATAGTAGCATTTGACTTTTTTATGATCTGATGCAGATTAATAAAATTTGCAAACTGTTATTCTTTTTTCACATTCAATAATTTATTTTATAAGGGATTTCCCAAAAAGGAAAAATACTGTTCCATGATTTGTATTTTCAACAACTATTGATAAGTTTTACATTTACAACTGAATTTTCTGGTTCACTGGTATGGACTCATGTTGAATACTAACATAAATTGATATTCATTTGCAGCAAAAAGTTACTCTAATAATACTATTCAGTTTATGTTGATAGTCATTTCATAGAAATTATGCCAGGCTACATTCTAGCCAAACAAAATAATTGTTGATGTCACTTACTATACTGATACAGAAAACATTGTTAAATTGATTTGTTCGTTATTTCTAAACACGACCTATATTTTCTTCAATAGCACATAAAAATCCAATGATTCAATGATATTTTGTTTACACTTGCATTCATTTGCGTCAACTTTTCCTCCATTTGCCAATGCTTTGGTAATTAAGGAATATTACCGAAACTGTCATATTTTACGCTCAACAGCAAACTTATTAATAAATATAACAAGAAGTTGATATGAATAACATATACTGCTTGCTTGAGCTAATATATTCCGATTTGTCTTAACATTTGCATAAATTTGGAAGTAGAGTGTAAAACTGCTGATATTCAACAATTAGAAAATGTCAGCTCGTTCATGTTAATAGTTCCTTTAAAAAAATTCCATGAGGAAATTTGTAATAAATTATCAAACTGTTGTCGCTCGATTTAATTTTTCCTGAAGGATACGTGTGCATAATTGTGCTAAAAATATGTCCTCATTGAAATTGTACAGCAGCATTTAAAAGGATTCTGAACCAATATTTTTTTTGATGATTTCTGGGTTTCCAATTTTAACCAACATCACTTCTTCATATTAAATCTATTGTTATTTTAAGTTTAGCCATGTTAAAATACAAAAAAAAAGAAACTGAATGAGTAAGAAATTTGAAATAAGTAGAAAAGTACTTTTACACTGCATTTCCGAATCAAAGTTTTTCAACATGGTTCAAATATTGAGCATCACAAATACAAGAGTATGTAAGATTTTGTTTCCAAATCCAAATAATTGTGACTATTGACACCAAATCGGGTTAAACATAAAGAATTTGTATCTATGGTGTTAAATATACTAACAAGCAGCTCAACTAAAACAGACAAAATTCATTCTATTCTAAAAGCTTTTAAAATGTTTTTACGAAATTGCAAGGTTAATCTTTGAAACTTCCACTGTCTGTTATCGCTCGCTTTTTACAATCTCGATGAAAACGCTTATTTGTTTGACTTTTTATTACAATGAATGCCATGTTTATTTCTTGCCAACGTGCCATAACTTCCAACTGAATTCCCCGAAACTTTTGCTAGGAGATGCTGATTCCATTTGGCTTGTAATCACGACCGATATGAAAAAGTAAAATGTAAAGTTAACCATAAAATTGTTAGTTTCTGATGTCAGGCATAAAATTTTAGTATATTGTAAAAGTAATGCAAAATATATCTAGACACGTGGTGATCCTTACTGGCGTTATATTTAATTCTTCGTTTAATTCTGGCGTTCGTAGTTTTTAAGTAATTGTTTGTTAAAAGTTTTAAAATGAAAAATTAAACAAATTTCAATGAAACAACATGAAATGACGATGTGATATCCATGACCGGTAGTATAAAACTACAAATTGTAATGGTTTTAAGTTCTTTATTTTCTTTCTTTCTTAATTTGCAGGTTTATTGAAATAATTTTAATATAAAACTGCATTCAAGCTTGAACAAATTGATACAGAAGTAAAATAAAATGGGTACGTTTAATATTATAAATAAGATAAAGAAATATGTTGTCTAGAATCATTTTTCCAAAGACGCTCCAGTTTCCTCTTCACTGACCTCGAAACGAAAACCAAATTTTGCAAGAATTTCTGAAAGTCCTTCAACATTTGGTTGGCTGAAGGTATCCAGTTTTGTCAATTCAACTTGTTTTCCTCCTTCAGCTAGCGCCATGTCTCTTAAAATATCTTCTAAATTTAAGCTTACTAACGAACTTTCCACACGAAGTGTGCAATTTATTACGAGAAGTGAAATACATGTTGGGAATATAATAGTTGTGTGACCTAAAAACTTTGCTTTCATGTTGCCGCGCTCAGTTTCAAGTGAGAAAAAAAAACATTTTTACTGATCCTCTAACAAGCAATATGTATGAAAAAGTACAAAGGAAATTGCAATCATAATCATAAACGATTCAGCAATGAGGGAACTATTCTTTAAATGTTTATATCGAAGTGATTTCACTTGTGTTTATTTAGTATGAACTTCAATATGTTATTAAATGTAACTAATGTATTTATTAGAATATGTATTCAAATTTGTCATTGCGTATAGACCTGTTCGAACAATTGTAAGAAAAACGTGTAAAACACATGTATAAACATTGTTCGAAAATGATTTACATGTGAGGCAAGACAAAGAAAAACAGTTGAAAAAAATATATCAGGACATGTTTACAATTCTCTCCCTGTTTTGTACCCAAGCAAAAAGCGTTGTTACTATTCTAATTTACCACTAACAAAATTCAATGTAAATCAACGGGCGAGCTGAAGTGGGCCAAGCAAGAAGTCTGCTGATAATGCAACATATCTGAGAACAATGCCGTTTATTGATAAACAAACGAATATTTTTAATTTATTGAATAAAAAAGAAGGTTTTCCTTAAACTTTACATCCAAAGAAAAAATAGAATTCACATACTTTTAAGCAGAAAAGCTCCACTAAACAGAATAGTTAGACTGCTTTAGCTTGGTAACACATAACTACATAGTAAAGCTTATCGCTAAGCAATATGTCATTTTAAAACTTCGGTATGGAAATAACCTAATATTCGCCACAAATGCTGTCTATTTATGGTTTGTTGCATTTTCATAAAATTTGCAAGTGGTTCTTCATTGTTTATGTTCAACATTAACTTTATGTTGACCTTCCATCCTACAGAAAATTCCTTTGTCAAGCTTTATAATCCCAAATTCAACTGAAAATACGTGAAATTTAATTGGGTTAGTTCTTATCCGGTGCGGACTTTTGTTAAATATTTATGTGAACCTATGCTCTTTTGGAGAAATAAATGTATTTTAATAGCATAAATAACGTGTTATTCATTTCGTTATTTCATCTCTTCATATAAATTTTTGATACAAATCACACCTGCAAAAGTTTTTAAATGTTAATTGTTCTACTGGTACAGAAAACATTTTTAAACTGTTGTGTACAAATAATGGGTCACAAATTAAGTTTGGATTCCTTTTTCAAAATAATTCCCAATTTTGTTTTCCCTTTCCACAGCAATAAAATTTCCAAGCATTACTTGTTCAAAAACATGTTTTATCAAAATTTCTCATTGCAGTCATTGCTTCATCGATTAGTGAATAACAGCATCAAAACTTAAGTTCAAAAAACTTCCTACCAACATAAATATTATTTTTTACTTATCACAACAACTGAATAAGTTAATATTCGTTGCTTGTTTTAGCTAACAGTTACCAATTTCTGTTAACATTGGCACACATTTTCAAGCAGAGTGTAAAAGCGCTGATGTTTAACAATCAGCAAATGTCAGCACGTGCATGTCAATTAGTTCTCTTTAAGAAAATTCCATGAGGAAAACTTGTAATAAATTATAAAATTGCTGTCACTCAATTTTAATTTCTTCTCTTACAACACGTATACATAATTCTGCACTTCTTACAACCTTATTATTGGTTATAAGGTAAGGTATGGTTATAAGTGTAGAAAATGGCATGTCAACTTTATAGTATAGTTTTATGAGTAACTGTGGTGCCTAAATGTTATTTATCAAGATCTTGCAATGAAGTAATCATTTAGACCAAAAATGCTTAAAGAAAATTTGTACTAAATTTAAATTTAGCTGAAATTAACTAACTAAAAACTAACCGAATGAGAAATAATTTCGGAAGAAGTACATGAAAGTTTACACATAAATTTCTTGGTACTGAATCAGTTTAATTTTATTACGATTCAAATATTACATTTAGGATTCAAAAAATATAGGAATCAGTTGTTACAAATCAATACATAGAAAAAATTGTTTTCGGAGTAATGCGTGGACAAATAATTTTGTTCATATTATACTTCCAAATTTATTTATGACCAAGTTAAGCTAAATGCCAATTTTCACACCAACATAAAAAGTTATTAAATTTGCTACATTTCCAACGTTCTTTATGACTTCCACCTTACAATCACAATGTTAAAGTTTATTCACTTCGTTTTTTATTCCACAGAAGCCCCAGTTTCTTTTTCACCAACTCCGACTGACATGCCATACGCTCCCACTGAATTTGACAGTCCACCTAGTACCGATGTAGAGTACATTCCAACCTTTGGCACGCCAACCATATTGCCTCCAGCCACAATTGCGTCATTGACTTTTGTGAAAAGGTCCCCAAAGTTCACACTCAAAGATGCTGCTTCTGTGTGACTTATGATCACGATAAGTATTAAAATGGTAAATGTGCGCTTTGTAATAGTTTTTCCTTTTTTTGATGTAAAGTATATCATTTTGTCAATCTTTATATGGAAAGGAACAACCGAAAATGTGAAATTTAAATAAAGAATGAGTGCAACTTGCGTTGTAAATATGTTTTGGAATATGTTGGTTTTCGGAAATAAATCGTGTAGAAGCTTGATTCTCAAACTTTAGTAAAATCAACATGCAATAAATATTTTCATCATTTCTATGCGCTCATGATAGATACTATACGTTAACCAAATGAGTGACCTTGTTTGGAAAAGAATGATGTCATAATTTAGAGAATAATGGGTTTATTGTGAAATGATTTCACTGAAAACACACGACATACAAACGTTACTTGAATGGTTTTCAGTATGACTCATAAATTAAAAAAGATCAAATTTGGAATCATGGTGTAAAAAGGAACTCTCTTGAATGTAAAATTGCATTTAAACTGAACTAAATATATTTTAAGGTAAAAATAAATTGGAAAAGTTAGTAATATAATTATTTTCTCGATTCATTTTTCTAAGGATGCCCCAGTTTTCTTCTCACCGACTCCAATACTAAAACCGAATTTTCCAAGCAGGTCTGAAAGGCCTCCGAGAATGGGTGTACTGTACTTATCCACTTTTTTCAAGCCAACTAGATTACCTCCTTCAACAAATGCTTTATTTGTAAGGGATAAAAGGTCGCCAAAGTTTAGGCTTACAGACGCACTTTCCACTCGATATGAAAATTGTATTGCTACAATAATCAGTATATATAATACTGTATGATGTGAACGACCTACATTTGCTGGCATTTTTGCTAGGCTGAGTTAAGTATACTGTCAGAAGTAACCTTTTTAGCTGATCTTCAAACATGCAACAGATGAACATAAACAAAATCTTGCAATTCGATAGAATTTTTACGCAAGTCAACAACGAGGAAAATGCTCCGCAAAAAATTGTAATGGTTTCATCTGATTATAGTTATTATAAGTGTAAATAATTTAAAAATTTTGGCATACGAGTAATCTTATGTATCGTCACACAAATATTTGGGAGGACAAAAGAAAATGTTTGAAGCAAATATTTATTAAATTGATAATTTTAATTTTTCGTGATAGCTTCATGGTTACCCTTTGCGAATTGGAGTTTTCATTATTAGAGTAACTTAAAAGTAACAAAGCCTTATAACTTACCAATACCGACTTGGAAATACCAAATGGATTTATGTATGAGTTAACTTTATTTCACGTGAATTCGTGTTCTGACCTTCAAAACGTGTAGATATTATAAATTTAACGAAACAAAGGCAAATTCACGTTGCCAATTTATGATTTAAAATTTTATTGCGATGGAATCGATATCAAAGGACTGTGAACTCAGAACGACGTAAGAAATGACTTCGTTAATATTATTATAAGCTGAATCAGAAACAACAATAAAATATTTTTCAATGCTTTATTTAATCATATTTTGAAGCCGCAAATTTATATACTTGTTTTTTAGAATTTTTGTATCATTTTAGATGTAAAGTTCAGTAGATTTATGTGATTTGTCAACATAGTTTACCCATTTGATGTGCCATCAAGTTTACCTCAGAACTCCTGGGAGAAGACTATCAGCCTGCAAGTTTTGGATTTCAAAAAATGTTTAGTAATGCGTAATTCGATGAAAGTGACCATTTTTTTAAATGTATCGTATGTTCGTTAAAAATAGCTTACTTTGCCGCCGGCCAGTAGTCCGGTACCAAGTAGACCGTCGTCAGCGGGAGCTCCTTGGACACTAACTACGGCCAGGAAGACGACCAAAATTCCCACAAACATAACCAGTTTAGCTGGTCCCATGTTACCTTCAAAACTTTCAGGTTTCAAATTATTAAGAATTTGGCTATTTAGCTGCGCAACAATATATGGAAGTAATTGATAATGCGTAAACCAGCTTATATAGTCAAGGAATAAAAGGGACAAAAATGTCAATTTCCTCAATCGTTTCTGAACTAACTGGTAGGGAAAGCAAATTCTGAAATGCTTTGAATCAGCTATTCTTAAAATCTTTCCGTTTAAAATTAGGTGATCAGCTATATACGTGCATAAAAATTAACAAATGTAGGATCAAGTTGCTAAATTTAATTTGATTCGACAAATTATTTATTTATTCAGCAGAAAAAAATAGTTCATGAAAAAATGAGTACATACATTATTACAAGCAAACGCGAAAAAAATATTGATTCATCAGCTTATCTGTGTAGGCAAACAATAAAGTTTGTTTGGTTTGTGTTGGTACATTTAAATGTTCACATTTTCCTTAAAGATTTTTTAAAGGTATAGTTAGAAGTAGAGTTATAATGGATGTAAGAAAACCCATTGCACTATACCAAAACGAAAAAAAAATGGAAAATATCATTCTCGTACAACAAACCAAAAGGGAAAGTAGATCTGAACAATTAAAATACAAATACTTTATGAATATGGCAAAAAAACTTCCATTTTTTCGATCGCATCTGTTGAAGTTATTCTAAGAGTAAAATGGCACTACACCAGCAAAGTTTATGGATAGTTTTAGCCAGCTATAAATCAGTAGACACAAGGGGTTAACTGTTTCCTGAACTGCTTCATATTTAAGCTACTTAAATATATGAAACAAAATATTTAAATATTTAGAAAGATATTGGGAAAACTTGATGTTATACTATGAAATCAAATTTCTATTCAATACTAAACTAATGTTTTACCTCTATAATATTTAGCCCCGGATTTACGCATAAAGCTTGATGCCTTGTAAAAGTAGTACATAAGCCAAAAATCCAACCAAAAAGTGCTTAATAGTATTGAATTTATGGGTGTTGTTTTTGAAAATAATTATCAAATGTTTAGAGCCAGTATAGCCATGTTATGAAACGTGAATTCATTTCAGAAAAAAAGAAACGATCCTTATGGAATTTTTACCTTGACGGCTTTTTCAATGATGGCATAAAATTTTGATAACCATCACACTCGAGTGAATAATGGACCGTTGGACAAATTTGCACAATAGAGCAAAAAAAAAGTTTGATAAAAAACTAAAATGAAACAATATTTAGGAAAAACGCTGAAGTAGAGGTTTTATAGTAGAGATTAGATCAAAATGTTAATATCACAATACAAAAAAAGAATATTTTTTTACGAACTGTAGTTTTATTGCAATCATGATCCTGTAATGCCAACCTTTACCGTGATAGTGTTTTGTATCGATATCGGGTACAATGAGAAAATCAAAGCTCAAATTGAAAATCTATCGAAGATATTGAAAAATTGATTATAATATGATTTGGTTCTTTTTTAATTGAAAAACTTGTAACCAAGAAAGGTTAAGGTTTCACAGGGAAGGTTAACCAACCCATTTTTGCATTGAAATCTCCTAAATTTTTGCATAAATTTGAAATTTTAAGTTTAGAAATAATCGTGTTTAGATGCTTGAATTTTCTCCCCGATGGCTTCATCATTAATAATCCCTAAATTAATATCAGGGAAATATCTGTCAAACCTTTAACTACTTTTTGATCACAGTTACCCACCATTGTGTGTATTAACTAGATATATAATTTGGGTCACATTTAAAATTATTATTTGGGAATTGTCTTAGCAACTGACGCATGAATGTCTTATTTAAATTCTTTAAAAATTTCATTTAGCAGACGATGACTGCCAGCCGATTGTACACAACACCGCTTTAAAAGTTGTGTGCGATTTCAATGCCAAGTATTTAGTAATTTTTGATGCAAAATGCGATTGTTCGATTTCTTAGGCTATAATCATATTTTCGAGACGACATTATATTAAGTCCAATACTTAGATGCTATGGCATATGGATTTTATGAAAAGATATTTGGCTTCTCGAGTCTCCAACTCAAGTTCATTTGGAAAGAATGTTAATACAAAATAAATGCTTTGATTTGCTAAATATTTTTATTAATCATTATCTCGTATTGGTACAAGTTTCATGACATGCAGAAATCGAATTTTAAATTTGGATAAATTTTTTTAAATTTAGGAAGATTTGGATTTGGAAACGTTGAACTAGATCGGGAATTCCAACATGGTGAGTTGCTTATCGCAATTTAAGAACATCTTTTTGATGCTGGATGAACAGTAAAAAAACACATGCTAAGTATTAAGAAGTTTAATAAATCAATTTGTTGTTTTTTATTTTGTGCACTTACCCCATGTTCGTTAAGCACTACGTCTAGAACGTCTAACTTGTCATTCTTCGTATCAAGTACACCAACTCCAAGAACGCCATCGTTAAGGATACCATCCGCATAAACGGTAGCAATGAATAGGGCCAAAAGTCCCACGAAGAGAATAACTTTCGTTGGTCCCATATTCCCGAACGAAATTTTAAAAAAAAACTGTTTTATGTTGCCTTTTTAGCCCAAGAACAAAATGTGAACTGACTAAAAATCGCACAATGAAATGTAACTTTTATAGTAAATATTTTAAACATTATTTTCAACGTTCAGCTACTCAACTGACACAAGCACACGTGCGTGTAAGCATTTTATAAATTGAACAAGTCTTTAGTTTAATTCAGCACAAAATTCTGCCACACCAGAAAAGTTTCTTGTAGCTTATACTCTCAAACAGAAAAAATGAAATATAAGCGATTTCTTGCGTAAAGAGCCTTAGCTTTGGTTTTGAATTTGCACTTCTCAAAATTCTATACCATTTTCCTGTAAAGCATATTTGCTTAGTTTGAAATAAACTCATACTAGAAGGAATAACAAGAAGGAAGTAATGAGCCAAAATAGCAGTATTCTTATAACTTTACACGAGTCAATGGTAAATGAAATGACTGGTATGATAGAATTTTTAAGAACCTCAAATCAAAAAAAAATATGGCTAAAATTGTTTTTCATACCATTATATTAGAATTGGTAAATAGCCAGACAAATATGAAAAAATTGTGTTTGATATTTAATTTAAAAAAAGTATAGTTTGTTTTCTTATTATTCAGTTAATCTGCATGCAGTGAAATTAAAAAAAGGAATTCCAATTCGTTACATTTTAGTCTAGCTTTAAATACTGGCGAAAAACTGAGTACTGACTATACTATTTCTGTAATGCCAGAAAAGGCTTACTTAAACCCTTGTCAGGTTTTTCTTTGAAAATTTCATTTTTTGTCAGCACGGACATACTAATATCCGTCTATCCATGCGGAAGAATGTTCCCAATGACCATTTGAAAGAGATGAGCAGCCAAATTTATCCACAATGACAAAATGCACTTTAAACTTAGATTTAGAAAGGCTTTTTAATTTGTCAAAGTATTATGATTGTGATTTATTTAACGTCAACAGAAACACTGCATATTGGTGACAACATAGCATTATACATACATAAGTAATAACTAACATAAGCATAATAGTTGATTTTCAACCAACTGACGGTACTGTGATTACATAGCCAAACAAATATTCGCATAGTCAAAATCCTACACAAAATCAAATAGACAAACCAGATCATAACCAAATTAAAATACTAATTTTTGCATTAAGTTTCAGCCAACATCAATTGAAAACATTAGAAAAACATACGTAGCATATAAAAATAATACAAGTTTGTCTACCACTAATCAAAAGCTCTCTAGTAAAAAAACTTTATTAATTTAATCGATGGTGTTACAGGTAGATCTGTATTTTTCATTTAAATTTAGGTAAAAGATTTTGTACTTCACAAACAAACAAAACTTGTAGTTTCAATGAAAATAATATTAAGCCATACAATAAAGCAGGATGACATTTCTTCCGATGTCTACGCAATACTTTGACACAAAATCGCTCTTTTAAAATCAAAAGTGGGATTAGAATTCGTTCATTTTTTAGCATTTTCAATTGCACCAAGCAGATAACAATAATTTACAGTTCTGAGCGATTTGTATGATACCAATATTTTTTTCATTTGCATTCGTGAAAACACCGAAAAGAAGATAAGTGTAAAAAGCCCAGATGCTGATTTATAAAATAATCCATACATTTTATATTAATGATACATATACATATATTGTTTTCAAATGCTGGTTTTATTGTATATTAACAGATTTATCTTAGCCATTAAACTCCGAAGACTTAAATAAAAACAAATTTGAAGAATTTAAATACATATAAGGATAATTTATGTATTTAGCTTAGTATGTCAATAAATGTAAACTGGGAAATATTACATGTACCGAATGTTTACTTTAAATCATGATAGCATGAATGAATTGGCAGCCGGGGAACTAAAAACATACACTAAAAAATATTAAATGTGGCCTGGTAAAGATTTAAATATAACTGATAGTGTTATTTGTCAAGCAATAACCTCTTATACAATTTTAAATGTCAAGTTCTTCGAAAACCAATTGGCTATTTGGGCTCGACAACTTCTCCAGTACCAAATGCTGGTTCGGGTTAGATGTTTCCTTGATAACAACGTTCTGAAATATTGGTTGCTTCTTAAGACCTATTTCTTTTACAATGATGGGATTATTCTGTTTAGTTGACAGCATGGTTTTTTTCTGGTTTTCAAGGAGATTTGCATTAACAAGGCCGCCGAGAAGAGAATTCGGTGCAGCATCCACGGAAACCAAACCCACGATTACTAGGACACCTGCAGCTAATAAAACATTGAAAACCGACATTTTACTTCGATTGATTTGTCGTTTCCACTAACAATGCAAAGGGTAAGTCTTAATTTTATAAGTATAGTTCACAAAATATGACTCTTAATTTTCAGATAGATCTCAAAACTACCAAATGTCTTGATTTATATACAGACTGCATGAACCAAATTTAAAACTGTTCTTTTCCTATCATACATTCTCAAAAAAGCTTTTTTAGATTCGATGACTACCTAGCATTTTAACACGCTCGTGTTAACATTTAGGTTGCATATGAGAACAAGGAAAATTCGTGAAATATTGAGCTTGAACATGCTAAAATTGCAAGTTGGTGTTTTTATATGGCTAAAAACAAAATAATAAGTCAGCTGTAGTGCGGCACAATACCAAACAATATGTGTCATAGATATTGCGATCACTAAAATCAAACTTGTCAACGGGATTTTCTGAGAAAGCAAGGAATTTAAACATCTCAGGATATTTTAAGATTATAAATCGAAACAATCAATTTTGGAACAAGCATTTATTTTCAAATTAGTAATCCTTGAATATATGTCCTTGAGGCCCACTTACTTTTAAGTGAAGTTATAATATTAAAACTTGATAAAATTAGAAAAAGCTATTCATCCTATGCCTTTTATAGTGTCACGTTCTTGAGTTTTCATTTTTTGAAATCACTGATACATCGCAACATTAAATGAATATAGTATGATGACAAAAAATTAAGATAGTAAAGTAAACATATTCTACCATGTTATTGCCCAGGTATTTGAATTCGTAAAAATTTGACTTAAAAATGTTTACAGAAGGGTGCGTTTTAATTCAAACGGTTTTTAAACAGCTCTAGCAATGAAATAGGGGAATCATATGACGTTGTAAAACAAACAAGTAAATTACCTCAGAAATTATTCATACCAAATAAGTTTTTTTTTGATTTTGAAGAATGCTCAGTTTATTTTAAAATTTATATTTTGTTTACATTTTTGGCAATAATTTATATCTTATATTATCCCGTGAAAATATACTGGTAAACACTTGAAAATGGAAATTCATGCAATCATTAAGAAGCCATTGTAAAATGTTGACCAGAGAAGATTCCGTTCAAATGATTAGTCTTCTAGTATAAATTTCTAAAAGATAAAATCTCATATTAAAATTCTTGGAAGCATGAAAATTGTTGGGGCGCTGGTTTTATTTTACCTGTCCATTATCAGAAACAACGACAAATTCGTTATTATTCAAGTGACTGTTGGGTTTTGCTAAAACAATTTTTTGTCCGATATCCTCGATGTCTTCATTTGGGCTAACAAGTAAAAGTTTCTGTCCAGTCGAGTGCAAGGCGTGCGTGTTTGGTTTTACAATGGATAATTGTTTGGTATTGCCCAAGATTTCCTCGTTCACAGTTTTTTCATTATTGAGAAGGTCCACGCCCAATAAAGATGTGGGCGCAGCTTTTGCTACGATTACTCCGAAAACGACCAATAGTCCTCCCAAAACGAAACCTCTGTTGAACGACATGCTTGCTCTTCAAAACCCGATGGTGTTAAGATGTAGCTTTTTTTAGTAGTTATCTCAGAGTGATTGAATACTTTACTGGATAATTACGCTATTCACAAACACCCTTTTATACAAATTCGTTCACTTCATGCGTTGAAATATATTTGTGCTTCTTGTTTTTCAAAAATCAATTATGCTCGCTCGTGTAAGTTAATTTTCATCAACAACTTTATGCATACTATTATTTTTGGCCAACTAACAATAGTTAGAAGGAAAATTATAGTTTTCCAAGTCAGCTAAAATATTTCAAAGAATTTATACAGATACCTGCAGACTTTCAAAGTTAATAAAGAATAGCATTACTATGTGATCTGTATGAACTAGAGTATAAACATTGCAGTGACTAACTTATCAAAAATCTAATTAGGTTTGGTTTTTCTTGCTGCTTTTGCTACTTTACCTTAGCTTTGCTGTTTTAAATTTATGTCTTGTACTTTTATTTTAACATACATTCACTGAGAGACGCTTGTTTTTGCTATTCATACAGGTAAATTTTGATTACAAAATTTTCCGCACGAGCAGAGATATTAAGTACAACGAAATCAGATTTTGAAATACAAAAATCATATAAACTTGTTTATGGAGAAATAAGGAATTTTTATAATAGAACAGTTTTATTTGCAAGTTTGCATTAAAAGTAGAACTGAAATTTAATAGTTTTCCTTGTTGGTGTTTGCTGGAAGTTGAATTTAACAAGCGATTTGTGAGCAACAAAATATTTGTAAAGGCAAACATTATCTTCAATTTAATGTTGATAAATGTATAGAGTAATATAATCAGGATCAGAGCTGCTTATAATCTTTACATTTTTATAGAAAACCTTTATCGGAAACGAAAAGAAGAACTTAAATTAAAAATAAGCATTATGTCCCGGAATTCTAGAATGGCTGTTTTGATGACTTTGTTTATCACTGTACTCGTTTTAACAGTCAACGCTAAACCACGACCACTTGGGTTCATCAGTCAACTCAGCCAAACATTACAGAAACCAGTTCAATCCACTGGATTACTTTCGGTAATTGAATTTTTAAAACATTTATAATAAAATGTTTCTAGTTAATGTTTATTTTTATTGTAGGAAACCGGTCTTCTTGGGAGCGACAATGCACTTTTGGAAACATTGGGTGAACCACTGTCAATACTTAATATTTAGTTTTAAAAAATTGTAAGTTTACGAAATAAAAATATATTTCCAAGCAATGGTTACAATAGCAGAAACGTGTATTTGGCAATTTGTGACAATATTTATGTTGTCAAATCATGATACACGCAAAAATATAAATATATAGATACACCCTAATTCCGATTTTTATCATAATTTAAAGTATTTTCAAGTGATGGCCCAGACTGCATTGCTGGTATCGTTTGTTTCTGAGTTTTTTTTTCGTATTTTGTTTCACAGTATTATAATACTTACCATGCTGCATTAGTAACCCTTTCGTATTGATACGAACCACGAGAAGCATTTAACTTTTTGCATTGCAGTACTGTTCATAAAATAAGTTTATGAAAATTACTGCAAATTGTCCTGGAGCTCTGCGCAAATATTTCATCGATTCTTATAATCCTCCAGTAAGTAATTAATTACGTTTAGAGTTCACTGACTTTGTAAATTGTTTCTTTGATTTTCTAAATAATATTTGGTCTGTTGGGATCAAATTCTGGTATAAGTGTGGGTTAAATTACCAATAAAAATGGAAGGGATCTTAATAAAATTCAATTTATGCAATTTACATTGCTGATTTATTGTCTTTGGAGTAACGATTTACTGTGCAAATATGATTGCTGGTAAAAGAGTAGTAAAATAATACTGGATGAAGAGAACATTTAAAAAAAATACTTCATAAAGTCTTGTAATTTTGTGTTTGGAATAATATCATAGTAAAAATTGGAATTTTGTTACCAGCTCTTGTCGTTTTAATATCGTTTCCACCAAACACAACGACGAGATACTGCTTGGTCTGTTGTAAGCTTGAATGAAATTCAGTAACTTGTTAACTAAGATGAGAAGTCACGCAATCTAAAACCTATTTTATTCTCTCAATGACATATATTCTGCACTGCATACACAAACCTACTGTGAAAAAAATATATTTTGGTCAGCCTTTTTCCTCAAACAATTTAATTGAGAGTTTTTTTGTCTAGAAAGTACACACGAAAACTTATACTACAAGTATGGTAAACAAATCATATTCATAGTGCTCTGTATTTAATAGGAAGTGTCCTAAAGAATAAGGTGACAATTTTTTCCTTAAAGCACCAAAACAAAATGCAAATTTCTAAAAAATGAAATATTTTGTAAAAATTAAAATGAAGTAACCACGAAAATACAACTATCACAATCACATTTACTTACATCTGTTTAATATTACCCTAGTGTGAAAAATAATTATTGTCATCAATCCTTGTTATCCAAATATCGGCAAACCTGAGCATTGCACTGGGCCGAAATGGTGGTCTATTGTAAATGTATTGTGCAGCATCACCATTTTCATAGCTTGAAGTTTATATTCAACGCATTGGTATGAACTCTAGTGATTTACTCAGTTCAATCAAATATTGTTTATTGCTTTGCAGGAAACAGCAAGCTGTAGTACTACTACAATTAAGTTTCTTTATACTAGCATTATTTTTTTGAATGGTTTCTAAAAAATTGAGACGAGATCGGATGAAAAATGAATGGAAAAAGATTTATAAAAAAGAAGGAATTTTAATTGATTACGATGTGCAATTTTTTGTCATTTATATACACATTTGTATATTCAGCATTCACAAATAAAAACAGTAATTTCCTGCTTTTCAGTCTACATTGTACATATATTTGTGTGAGACAAATGAAATGATTAGCTCGTAACTTTTCTTCATGCTTGTGTTGCAATTCAGATTGAATTGGAACACACGGAAAATATTTTAAATATAAGACAATGTTGAAACGTGAAATCTTTGACACTCAAGGAAAAATTATTTCGGCCAATTATGAAGGCATAAATAACATAAGCATAAGCTTAGTTCAAATTTAGCAAGCAATATTTGCTGAACCAATTTTCTTGTAAGATTTTTGTATTGTTAGATTTCCTTCATTCCCTTTTAGAAGGAGGCAATTCATTGTTAACTGTACCACATACTAATCATTCCGTTTTTTGGAAGCTTGACGAGACATGTCAACATATGTATTTGGTAGTTAAATTGTTTTTTGACGGCTTCCATTGGTATTTAATGCTTTTTCACTGAATTATGCCCAAAAGGTTAAAAAAACATTGCGCGATCGTTCATAAGATTACTATGCAGAATAGCAAATACGAAAAAACTGGCAGCACTAATACATAGTGCTTACTAATGTATTTTTTAAGCAATTGATTGTGGAAGAAATGAGCACGTTAATACTTGCTATTAAGGGAGTCCTTCGTTTGGTGTGTGCATGAAGTAACATTTTGGGTGATGAAGGATTAGTGAGAACAAGTAATATAGACGCACATGCATACTGCTTCACTCTAATTTTAATCTATTTTTCTTCGATGATGCTCCTGTTTATTTTATCAATGTCACCACATTATATTATTATTATTTAATGAATGGTTTGAGTGCATTAGTTTTCTTATTTTTCAGCTTTCTGTTTTAAAAGATTATGAAGAAAAAAATGATTAGCTTAGTTTGTCACGATTTTACTTTAAGGGAGTCCTTCGTTTGATGTGTGCATGAAGTAACCTTTTGGGTGATGAATACTTTGTGACAACAAGTAATATAGACGCACATGCATACTGTCGCAAAAATATACTCCTTTCCTTTTCTGGAGTTACCCTTTTTGATGGAGATGCGGGACTCTAGCGGCGGAGCTGTGAGCTGTCTCACGAGGTGATCTCGCCTCCAGCATTTACTCTCTATTGCAGCAGTGCAACTCTTTTCTACTGCTGCTACCTTTCAACTTTTACTTGCTATCTGGCTACCTAGACCGTAGCATCTTCCTTCAAGATTTTGCCTTGTCGTAGATTGTGATCTGATATTTCAGCACAATCACTAAATATTTCACTATAAAATTCACTAATTGTTAAACTTAGTTAGTTAAATAAAGATCTCTTCTAATTTTGTATAAACTGAAGTTCACGTGTAAACTTGATTGCATTTAAATTGACCATTTGTCCTGTGATACGAACTAAACTGGAATATTTCTGTAAACTCTGAGAATTGCGATAGATATTTTGAGTGGCATTAAATGACATTTCATGGTGCACTAATTCGAAATCATCCTTTTCTCAACACATACTGCTTCACTCTAATTTTAATCTATTTTTCTTCGATGATGAGTGACTTTGACCAACCATCAAACCAAAACAATCTGATGAAATTTTTTCGGAATAGGATTTTTGGATTCGCCAACCGAAAATCTATGAATTCATCTCATTTGTTTTCCAACGATGGATTTTAATTACTTTGAAATCGATTTTTAGAATACACAAAAAATGAGAATTAACGTTGATGGGTATGGAGATATTTTAAATACCTTGGTCAGTTGGTGCTCGCATGCGGAGTCTAAAAATAGGAATGAAGTACCTCGTTAAGTAATATTTAGTTTACAATGTGGAAACTAAAATCAGAATGTGGCACTGTGTTCTTTCAATTCATTAAATTTTGGCTTTTTTAACACATGTAAAAAGTGACCTAGATGCGCTGAAATGTGTCAAACACGGTTTTTTGTAAAATCATGCATAATTATAAATTTGTATTTTACAGTTAGTGATTAGATATAACTTATTATTTGTGGGGATTACAATGAGACAACAAATGATGTGCACAACAAACATGAGATTTAAAAAAAGCTGCACAAGTTTATTATTTCGGTTTACAGAAAAATGGCAAGCTAACAAATAGATTCTTAGCAAACTCAAGTAGCCTTACAAATAATTTTGTACAAAACTAATATTATACCTTCGCCTATTATTACTAATTTTAATGTTTTTTATTTATGCATATATATCAATATATTGATACGATCTTCATTAGCTGTCGCCGCTGACTTTTTTTGTAAACAATATATTGTAAAGCATATATGCTTTTACTTGTACGTATATGTATGATTTTTATAAAATAAACTATTGAGAGTAGCTGGGATTGGGTATTTAATATTTATTTATTTAATGTATGCATTTAATTGTACAATTTATAAACATCTCTGTACTTACAAAGAAATATAACTTCAAGTATTTTTAAAATCACTTAAAAAATCCGCAAGTCTAAAAATTTTAACCTGATTTCCATCCAACTCATACCGAACGCAACAACTCAATGATCTGGGTCTCATGAAGGTTAACTTTTTTAAATCGAGAAGCTCAGTGAAAATATTGGATTCCTCTATATTGCCTTTCCAACCAAGAAACTTTATTATTTGTTGTTTTTCAAAATCTGATATTTCTTCCTGAATCATTTTCTGCTGATGGGTATCACCTTTTCTTCTTCTTCCATAATTATTTTGGCTCCGAATCACAATCTCTCTCAAATTATTTTCGGATGGTAATAAAAAATCCAGACAAAATGGGACATCGTCAAAAATTGTTATGGTTTTTAAATGTGGCAAGTTCAGTCTGTACCCCAGGCTTTCCCCCAAAACGGTCAATCTTTCATGATCACGGTTAGGTACAGGCATTTGTAGTAGCAGTTCAGTACACACTTCCGTATTTAAACTGTTCTCAATTGCTGTAAATATTCGAGACCATGGAACAAATGGGGCGGGATCTTGATAGCAAAAGTGAAGCTTTTTAAGGTTCAAGGGAACTGAACAGTTTTCAATTTTTTTCAAATCAGACAACGAACAAATTTCTACACTGAGCTCCTTTAAGTTTATAAGATGCTCACTAAAAATTTGGTAACTTCCATGAATACTTTGTCTTCGAACTTCTAATTGGCTGATGTGTTCATTTAAAGTTAGGATTTGATTGAAAATTGAGGTTGGAATGTATTCCGTTGAGAGAAATTGTAGACTTGGTAACTTGATGAAAGGATTTCCACGAATTTCTTGTTCTAAAGTTTGCAGTTCATTTGCAGTTGGCCAATTACGGGGTATACTGAAACTATGATGTCCTTCCCGTTCTGGTCGTCATGATAAGCTGATGTACAATAATTTTAAATTTGGCATCAATTCAATCAATTGTTTTAATTCTCGGTAAAAGTCTGCGAGTTGTGTCGGTGGGCTTTCGATATAGTCGTAACAAATTAATTGAAAGTACCAAATCTCAGTTCCATACTTTCGTAACATTTCCAATGCAGCGTCAAAATGATCTTGAAAATCGTCACTATTCCGATAATTTGTTATCTTGATATATCTTCCTAGGAACGGATTCTTTGTTGACTTATCTTTAATATAATCGTAATGAGTTATGTCAAAATGTTGAACAAATTTCTGTGGATTAAACGTAGTCCCTTCCTGTTCAAAACGTTCTGTGGCGTGAGAAAAAATAAAGCTTTCCAATGGCTGATTTGAGTTCATTTTGAAGTGAAAACGAGGAACATTTTGGAATATTGATTGGATGGCTTCATTCCAGGATTTACAGACAAGCCGACATTTCAAAAGGTCAGTCATTGGATTAGAATTGGTGTCGTCCTCATCTTCTGTTCTTTCTACTTCGCTGCTGTTGGTCTCATCGTAGTGTGATAATTGATAGTTTTTATTCAAACTTACATAGAATCTAGCTATTATGCCGAAAAAGTTAAAAAAATACGACTTTAGTCATTCGTTTCTCATGAAGCAGATGTCCAAAATATGGTGATGCACTGGAACAGCTTCCGATAATGTTGGGTTTGTTGAGTTTTTCAAGCACTAATTTCCAACCCTGTAAAAAAGTTATAAGGAGGCTGGTTAATAAAACAATTTATGTGTTAACAATATTATTAATAACGTGTCATAAAAATATTTTACCAACTCAGGAAAGAATTTGTTATTATCTGTAAGGTAGGATCTCTCTTGGTCCAGTTTTTCGGAATCTTTGGCTTTGTTGCTAATGTCATCATTTTCACTCCAGATATGCAGTTTAGAAATTTTACTACACCCTTCTCCAGAATTTCCCGTGTCATTAGACGGTATAATTAACCTTTTCCTTTTGCTTCGATCCATATTTTATTCTTTAATGATTAAAATATTTCGATACACAAAACAAGTTGATTTCGAAAGTATATGGTATATTAATTGTAAATGCTTGTTGGTTTGTAAAACCTAAACTCAAAACTCAATTTACGATTCACGCGGTTATTTCTCAATTAGTTAACAATTTAATTTTTATTCATTGCTTTCCATTCCATAGCTGCCATGTGTTTACTACACCCACCAAAAAAGAAAAAATAAACAACAATAACAATGAAACATGTGATGATGGGCTGCTTTGTGTTATTGGTGCATTCTGTATTGTTGTATGCCAAAGCATGTGTACATATTATGTGTACGTATTATGTGTATGTACAACATGTTTGCAAATGGAAGACACTATTTCATCGTAAAATCTAGGCATGAAATAGTGTAAGTATAATTTTAATTTTTATGCCATCTGAAAGCTGAAGAATTGAAGTTTATATCACTTTAAAATGGTGCTTTAA
>JAQFXM010003321.1:0-20658 GCA_034693345.1 Entomobrya multifasciata | reverse complement strand
TTTTCGATGAACAGAGTTCAATGCAGCACCTTACAACATATTTTATACGTATAAGTGATAAACGTTTGTAGATTGGGTTATAATTAAACAAATCACATAAGATTTAGGGAAATAATAAAATATTCATTTATGTAAACTGGAACGCCAGAGCTATCTCAATGCTAAATCCAACAACTATGCCTCAACATTTAAACTGAAAACAAAACAAGTATTTCAAAGTTATTAAATTGTATTTAAAGCAATCCCAAACGGAAGATTTGGACGAAATCTAATTATTCATGTACATATAGCGGTAAACAAATTACAAAAGCAATACCAAATAATTCAATTTAAAAACTTAGCGGTGAATGAAGACAACTTATTTGCGATTACAATGATTAGTAATTCCTAAGCTTGTATTTCAACTTACCAAACCGCGGAAAATTTTGGTAGATGTCAAACTATCTATTAAAATATTGTGATATACAACAAAAAACAGCAATACTTCTAGAAATACATGAACAAGTATCAACAAATTAAATAGTATTAAAAGTCTGTAAACTAAGCCAATGTAAGCGACTTTATGCTTATGAAACCATAATAGGTAACACAAATTCCTTGTTAAACATATCTCACTTAATAGTTTGTAGTACTACCTATAGGATGAAAACCAATTAAATCATGTATTTGTAAACCGGTATTTAAAGTAACCACACAAGAGAAAAGGTTATTGAATTATTAATTTAAATTCCGCAGTTATAAAATCTAATATATCCACGAAACTAAATGAATTCACGAACATTTGGGATTTGTATGTTTAGTAAAGCGAGTTAACCCAAGCCAAAATGCTCTTGTCCAAGAATCTTTTACCATATTTTATAACAGCACATTCCTCTTACCCTCAAATATGTGGCCAGATGTTTACATACAACCCTAGTAAACCTGATGGTTTTGAAGTTTTGAAGAAACGAAAAGCGAAAACCGGTTTCAAAGCGCGATGTGTTTTATTCATTTTGGTCACTTTAGAATTATTTTATCGAATAATAATGAATTCAACTGCAACACAATCCGAAAATTTCTACAATGGCTCAAGAAGGTTAGAAACAAGCATGTGCATTACGTTTACCACAGTAACATCTTTGATTGCTGAAAGATACAGGGTAAGAATGAGGAATCCATATGAGTACATTGCTTACTACAACGGAGTCCTGCTGGCGGAGTCCAAGTTTGAAAAAGGTCTGGTTAACATATATTATTCAATAGCTTCTTTACTTTAAAAATTGAAATATTTGACTTTTTTCATCCTTAGGAGTCCAGTACCAGATAATGCAAAAATGCAAATTGGCAAAAAAGGCTTTGCATATTACACAAATAATCTGCAAATGGGCTGTTGTTCCAGCAATCGCTTTAGCATGTACTTTTGATCCATTGATACCATTTAACGCTGTGTGGTTACTTGAGCATTTATCTCGATTTCACAATTTCTCTGGTCATGTGGGCCAACCAATGCAATTTATCATCAGGCTAATTTCGAACTTTTGCTTTTGGCAAATGACAGCAATTCATGGGTTTTGTTTCACAGCGGACCTTATTATTGGAACTATGTCACTGAGCTTCTGCCTTGAAATATCACACAGGTAATTATACACTAAAATTTGTATACATTATTTGCTTGAAAATATTAAATCAATATAAAGTCATTTTAGGAAGCTGATGTGTCTGTTCGATAACATGAATTTAAGTGAAAAGACCACGGAAACAAAATTGGGCTTAATTTACATTTTGTACCGTTCAATTCATTTGTTGGTTAACCGATACAATTGCATCATGCGCACCTCCCTATTCATGATTCTCGTAACAATGGGTGTATGCCAAATTGTGGCTCTAACTACGCTTATCTTGTGTAAAATGTCAGAGATTCCAATTTATTTGGTAGCGTTTTTGGCTCTCGGTACTATTCAGGCAACACTGATCATTCTGGTGGGATATGGCTTTGCGGGAAACTTTCATCAAGAGTCGACTAATTCCTTGGAATGTCTGAGTAAACAAAATAGAAAAAGATTTGGTAATGTGCTAAAACGGGATTTCTTGTACGCTGAAAAATTCATACTTTCTTGTCAAGTACAAAAAGTTCCATTTGGACTGTCAAATTTTATTGATAAAAAAACACCACTGGTGTTTCAGCAATATTGCATAGATAGAATCGTGGATTTGCTATTGGTTAAGTAAATGATAACTGGAAAAGTTTGGGAACAATGCCTTGCTCTTATTAGATAACGAGACCTGCGTAGTTTTAAAACTCGTAAGATTTGTTTACGAAACTACAATCAAATAGTGAGTAGATACGAGTCACAGTAGTACACTTAAAACTTAATGGTATATCATTAAATATATGTATATCTTCTTATAATTCAAAAATCCCCAACATTGATATGTCAGCCCTGTTTCTTGTCGCGTTTGCCTTTGTTATTAATATGCTTGGTCTACTAGTAGGTAAAGTCATGCTTTCCGTGTCTGGGTGCTTACATCATAAATATCTAACCATATATTATATTGCCCTAAATATACAAACATAGTAGGTGCAATTATATATGCTATAAGTAAATTTAGGAAGAAATCATGTATCTAAATCTTACTTATGATAAGTTTCCTTAAGTAAAAAACCATGCGCAGGTATACAAATTTGGCTATATTTGGGCAACAAAACTAAACTGACAGAGTAATTTTGCTGCAAGTCCAAACAGGTGCACTTTGTTATTCATTTTTTGTATTAGCCAGATCTGAACTTGGGAGTTGGCTAATATTCGGTTATTTATTAAACATGAAACATTTTACGATGTTATTAATCATGTCGTTGGACTAAATTGTACATACAAAGCTAGCCTACGTTTTATAATGACGATGATGACCACAGCTACGTTTTAGTAATGATAAGCCATGATTGATGCTTTCTTTGTTATATTACACATCATACTAACATTTAAATGTACAAACTGATGCGACCCAGTTATGTGACTGTAATTTATATATACGATAGATACATCTTCGTGCTAAATAGCTAGTGTAAACAAGTGAACATTTAAAGCCAAACATATACTCTTTCTTTTGAGCCTGGTAATACAATATTGTTTTTAAAGTGCTTAATTAAGTATCTTAAAAGTATTCCATCAAAATAAAATAATCGTAATAAACAAATATCTATTTTAATTAATCACACAATGGAAAATTTGAAAATGTTTTTAATTACTCATTACATGACAGAATGGAAAGCAACAGCAATCGCATTAGTAAATATTATTGTGTTATCGTATTTTTTAACATAAACAAAATGAGTATTTAAGCATTTCAAATTCCTTTCGTGATATTTCTTCGAGCGTAAAATTAAAAAGGTTTTAAATTATTCATCTTGATAAAGCGGCGACCAACAACAAAAAACAAAATAATTTAATATGAAATTAGGCTTTTACATAAATTTACCAAACAGCGGAAAATTTGAAAACATGACGTAATATCCATTATAATAAAGCACTAAGCAACAGTTTTACATGTAACCAAACAAATATGAGTAATTTTAATTATATGTTAAGTCTTCAACTAATACATAAGCGGAAGTAAGCATATGCTTATTTTTGAAGTTAAAAGGGACAACACCATTTTACTGTTAAGAAATATTTCACTTGATGATTTTCCAATACATCTTATATCAGCATCAAAACAAAATAAGTACTCTGTTTTTAAACTTCTAGTTTAAAATAACCTAACAACAGAAACACTTGATCAAATATTCACATAAGTATTAAAACAAACAAAAAATAAACTTCGGAAAATCAAACATTCCAAAAAATAGTATATCTCCGTCACTTGGTGCTTTTAAAATCTTTTGGTTTTTTCATGCTTTCGTAAGCGAAACAACTCAAGTCAAAATGCTCGTGTCCCAGCATCTCTTACCATTCTTTGTAACAGCACACGAATCTTACTCTCAGATATGCGGCCAAATGTTTACGTATGACCATAGTAAACGCAATGGCATTCAAGTTTTAAAGAAACGGACGGCAAAAACCGGTTTCCAAGTACGATGCGTTTTATTTATTTTGATGACTATACAAGTCACTTATAGAATGCTAATTTCGATGTCAAATCAATCCGAAAATTTCTACAATGGCTCAAGAAGATTGGAAACAAGCATGTGCATCATGGTTGCTGCAATATGGGCAATGATTGCTGAGAGATACAGGGTAAGGATGAGCAATCCCGATGAATACATTGCTTACTATAATGGAATCCTACTGACGGAGTCTAACTACGACAAAGGTTCGCTCTAGTGTTTACTATAAATTGACTTAATATCTTCAAAACAATGTTTCAAAATAAATCACTTTTTTAATTATTTCAGGTGTGCAGTACCAAATAATGCAGAAATGCAAAATGGCAAAGAACGTTTTGCTCATAACACAAATATTCGGCAAATGGGCAGTTGTTCCAGTACTTGCTCTTACTTGCACTTTCGATACAACGCTACCATTCAACGCTGTATGGTTCCTTGAGCATATATCACTGTTTCAAAAATTTCCTTGTTTCGTCACCAAACTATTGCAAACTATCATCACATTTATTTCAAACTTTTGCGTTTGGCAAATGATAGCAATTCAAGGCATTTATCTCACAGTTGATCTTATTATTGGAACCATGTCACTAAGTTTTTGCTTGGAAATATCCCACAGGTAATGATAATACCGGAGTAACAATAAATTTATTTACTCAAAATAAATAAATATACATTCATTTCAGGAAGCTGATGAATACGTTGGATATCAATAATGCAAATGTGATGAACGCGGAAACCAAACCTGGCTCAAATTACATTTTGTACCGTTCAATTCATTTATTGGTAAACCAATACAATCGCATTATGTGCACATCTCTATTCGTGATACTTATGACCATGGGAATATCCCAAATTGTTGCTCTAACTACACTTGTCTTGTGTAAAGTGTCAGAGGTTCCAATTTATCTAATCATATTTTTCGGTATGAGTTGTATTCAGACTACGCTGATCATTCTCGTAGCATATGGTTTTGCAGGGAATTTCCATAAAGAGTCGACCAAGTCCTTAGAATACCTAACACAAAAGAGTAAAACAAGATTTGCTTGTGTTACAAAACGGGAATTATTGTACACTGAAAAATTCTTATTTTCATGTCAAGTACAAAAAATTCTATTTGGATTGTCAAATTTTATTGATAAAAGTACACCATTGGTGTTTCAGCAATACTGTATTGATAGAATTCTTGATTTGCTCTTACTTAAGTAAATAGTCGCACCTCTAGACATTGCTTAGCTGATAACAATAAGTATCACGATTAATCTATCACAAGCACGTAAGTTTAACAAGCATGTCACAATTGGTTAGGATATTGCAAAAAATGGATAAATATACGCATTTCAAAGTAAAACATTTCTGTATAAACACAAGGGGATAATACCTAACCTTAAGTAATGCTTCATTGAAAAGAAACAAAATTTATAGTACTTGTAAAATATCATAAAACTAATTTAATTTATGGCACTCATGAGTATCCAAAATTTAATTTTTCATTTAAACTTTACAAGTGGCTATCATGCACACATATGCGTTCAAGTTTGCCAAAGGGTTACACTTACAAATACAATATTGAAATAAGCGTATCGGTTGTCTGAAGATAATTGTCAAACCTAAAAAAATCCATTTGCAAGAAATTTTTTAAGTACTGTGAACACTTGTTCCGCAGTTAGCTTACTAAATTATTTTTGTTCCTTTTGAAATTCATTTCATTTCGCAAAGCGATTTGTTGTTGAACAACGCATTTGATTGAATTTGGAGTAGTATATTTGAAAACATTTCGGTACCAAAATGTTTTTTCAAATTAAGTTTTTACTGCTTGCAATATTCAGAATAACAACATCAAACCATCACAAAAGTTTATTTTTTTCTCAAACATTTCCTGATAATGATATTAGTGTAGCAAATGCATTCTCTGGATGCATAATTAGAGTCATAAATTTTCAAGGTTTCGATGTCAACTTTTTCATTTTGACTCAACCCATTATTCTGTTACGCTACCTTTCGTTTCGTGATAATTACGACATCTTTCCAAACGAATGGAAGCTCAAAAATAGTACTGAACTTTGGAACTGGGTTTTACAGATGAATTTGTTTCGATTCAGAAATCAAACCTTAAAAATTACCGATGTCCAAATCAAGAATTTTTACGCAAAATTGAGTGATTTGTATGTTGGATCAACGTATAGTCATGACTTTTTTATGTCAAACAAAAATAAATTCTGTGAGGCAAATATACATTTAAATCCTCCAAGTCAAAAACAAGCCCCATTTCTTTACACCGGACACAAAAAATGGGGCACAGTGATGTTAAATATAGCTTGGATACATTTCCAGTTTAATTCTAAGATTGAGAGATGGAGGACAAATTTTTTGAGTACAATTCCAAAATGTAGTTTACTAATTTGTGATTCCAGAAAAACTTCAATTTGCTACAGTACAGCCTAGGAATTTAAAAGGTCCTTTCCGCCCCTCATTCCTAAATCTATGAATCGTGTAGTGCATACAAGTTCTGCAATGTGTTGTAAATGGACGACGATGATGATGATGATGAAAAGCCTGTGCTGATTGGCTCAGTCGCTCCGGCGCGGTTCATTTCTTCATGACTCTGTAGCTGTAAAAGGCAATGGATGAGATCTGTACTTGCCTTCGCCAGCATTATAAAAATCAAAGAAACAATATTCATTTATGAAAAATCTAAAAATGAAAACGTTCTTTATATGCATTGTATATTTTGCATTATTTGTGATCCCTTAGTGTTGGTTCGAATTGGCACAAATACTACAATCTTTAAATCTCTGTTAAATTTCAATCTGGATTTAGTTCGGAAACGCAAACGAAATCCTTACATTATAGAAATTGTCTTACTTGGCATTACTCCACGCTTTCCCAAAATTGAGCAAAACGAAAGACGATCAAAACGAGAAATTTTAAATAATATCGCTCAGTTTCCCATAAAATATTTTACAGAGATTTTCCAGTTGGTAGATGTGCACCTAATTCCAAATTTTCTTCCTATCAATTCAACTCTGAACTTTCAAAAGGATTTCGACATTGAAAGATTTAATTTAAAAAGGGTCAAAATTGGTTTCTGTGCCGATCCTAAAGCAGTTGCTTACCCTCCAAAGCTACGCTCCGCTGTGCACAGGCATGTAGGTGTATATTTTGCCATGTTTCAAGAAAATGGTTTAGTACTTTCAAAGCACCAAATGCGTTTTGTCAGCTGCAATAACGAAAAACTTAGTTGGATAGTTCAGCTGAAGGAATTATTTATAGCATTTGATATTCCAACATGGTTTCTCATTATGACAACAATGTTCTTTACGTCAATGATGGCTTTACATACATTTAAATCAAGAACATTCAATGCAAAACATCCAAAAAGTTCACTCGCTAATTTCATTTATCAGTTATTTTTCTGTATGTTTGAACAGTCCGTGACTATGTTTAATAACTCTACACTTATTAGAAACAACGCATTTTTTCTATCTTTTTTGTTGATCCCATTATTATTTCTTGTGCTAACAAATGTTTACAAAGGGGACAATATTACAAGACTTACATTAGATGCGCCTTTGGTAACTTTTGATACATTTTCTGGTTTGGTTGAAAATAACTTTAAGACTTTAGTTACAGCTGAAAAATTACCTCAAGATACGATTTCGGGGATCAACAAAAGTATAAGGATAACACACGAATACATTCAAGAAAGTGGACATGAGGCCTATCCTATTGTTTCGGAACTTTGGTGGCATATTATGCTAACTAAGTCTCTCCAAGATTGGAAGAAACTTAAAGATTTAAAACAAAGCTTTTCCAAAATACAATTGAAATATTTGGAAAACTCAGAAATGGCAATGCCACACACGGAAAGTCAAAAGGAAATGCGAAAACACATACAAAATTGTTCAAAGGCTGCTGTAATATTTAACGAGGAACAAGCTACTGAATTGTATCATTCACTGCATTCTGATGGCTTTCCAGTTTACTATGGCAAAGATATTATTAATGAAAATTTCTTTGGGTATAAATACTTTGGATCATTTCCAACCCATGTTTTCCTAAAATCTAAATCCTATTTCCAAACTGGTATACAAAATTGGTGGCAGAAATTTCTTCGTTGGACACTTCTCATTAAGATTAGCGCAAAACGAAAGAATCAAGAAATTGATAAAAGTGAAAAAAGATCTTCACGTTTTGAAAATATTAAGGACAGTGACAGATTGTACACATTATGTACTATACCCTTTCTCGGAATGGTGTTCTCCATAGTCCTATTTGTCCTCCTTGAAACAAACTTTTGTAATTTTTTCCTTCATAGCTTTAAAATAGTTACCAAGTATATTACGATTCTTAAAGTGTATTACTCTATACGAGTCATAATTTTGAAATTTGTTGTAAGAATTCTTAGAATGCAAGACGTAGTTATAATAGAAATATTGTCATCTGTTTCTAATTCGGAAGTTTGATAGTAAATAAAATATTTAATTTATGTTAAAGTTAGTTCAAGTTCTCTCGAGGTAGAGTTTATTTCACGGTTTCAGAGAAAAGCTCGTTCCCCTTAACTATTCAAGATTATAATTCATACAGAATAAGTATGTATTGAAAGTTGTAATTAAGTATTTTGTGTAGGTATTGTAGAAGTAAATATGTATACACGAAGTTGTAAAGTAAAGTATTGTAAAAGTATTTTAAAGTAGTAATATAATTGTTTCCCGACATTATAAATGCGTTCCGTGTACCCAGACCAGACCAATGCTCATCACGCATAAGTGTAGGGAATGGAAATGTTGATAATAGTGAGTTATAATGAATTAGAAGTTTAATTTCATTTATTTATGCACAAAATGTTTTATTTAAAAATAAATAATTTACATAGGTTTAAAGTACAAAAGATTGGCTAATGTTATAAAAAACGTCTCATGCATTGACATTAAAACTATCCCATAATTTAGCCATATGGGCATAAAAACATGAAGACATAATAGCTTGTAAACTTATAGTTTGCGTGAAATGTAATTAGTACCTTTCAATCTGACAAGAGGATCAAGGAACGAAGTAACTCCCGCAATCAGGTATTTATTTACAGAAAAACTGTATAAATTGAAGTAGATTCAGAATTGTAAGAGGAGTATACAAAATATCATTTGTCTTGTTTTTTTAATTAACAACTTATTAATATATTCTAGTTTTTCTGGGCGTCACAGATCGCAAACTCATCTAGCTAAGTCAATATCTGTTGAGCACCTCGGACAAACTCGGAATTTTAGAAAATTGGATCCCAATAAAGTAACACCCATTTTCACACACATTTTAAATTCAAAACACACGAACATGTTACATATATGCAAATGCCAAATATGCAAATAAATAGCATATAAAGTGACCCGTAAAAGGCCATGTATTTTCAGTCCATTATAAGGATATTTTTGTTGGTTAACTTACTTTAGTTCAATAGTTCAATAATTGTTTATTTCAAAAAATCATTGAGCTACCTTTATATATAATCTATTCACGTAAATGCTATTGTAGTTACAACCATGAGTTCCTTAATATTTTAGTCAAACTTTGGAATTTGTTCAGATGACCCAATAAACAGCGATACTGGTTTCAATAATTGTGTGACTTTATAGCAAATACGTCCAAAACCCAGTCCAATATAATTGTCCTGATTTGGGCTTCAAAAGCAGATAATTTCTAAATGTATCGCAAACAATTTTAAGGCGAACCATGTTTTAAACTTACGAACCTGGAAAGTTTAAAAACAATCATGATGATTCCTACTTTTAATGTATAAATAAAAATTGTGAGTAAAAATCCATGATAATTTGAAATTCTTTTTAATAATCTTGAAAATATATTTTGGTGTTTTATAATACTATCGTTTATTTAAATATTAAGAGATGTTTACACGAAATGGTTTAAAATTTAACTGCTATTACGAAAACGCCTTTACAACAGTAATCAAAACATACTTTAGCTAGAATAAATTGCGGGTTTTCTTTGACAAACTTTATACATAATCCCTATTGAACCAGTATTCAATCATGTAAAGTTATAATAAACTAGAACTAAGTTATATCTTGAAAAACAAATGAAATATTTGTCCATACTCAAAGAATAAATATATAATAAAATTATAAACACATTTTACAAAACAACAGGAAAACAACAGCCATTTTCTATTTACTTTGAAAACCCTACACACCAAAGAACTATATTTTCAGATGTTATTGGGCTTTTGGAAAACTTCGGTCAACGCCTTTTTAATGTTCAGAAACATTCCTTCTGGTATTTTCGAGCACTTTTTGGTATCAAAACAAATTAATTAGGAACTGGTCGGGACTAAAAACACAAGGGAACATTTTAGAAAGGTGTTCAATTAATAGTTCAATTTTACAGGAAACCACCATAATCAGAAAGAAGAAATCTCACAAGTAAACAACAGAACAAATAAATACAAAGGTTGAAAGGGTCGCAGAATAGGTTTGTTTGCGATTTGTGTTACAAGCAACAAGTCATGCAAAATGCTCCTCTCAAAAAATCTCTTACCGTTTTTTCTAACGGCGCATGGAACTTATCCCATAATATGCGGCCAAATGATCACATACAACCCCAGTAAACCCACAGGCTTCGAAGTTCTAAAGAAAAAACAAGCAAAAATCTGTTTCCAAATACGATGCATCCTATTCGTTTTGGTGGCTTTTGAAGTAGTTTGTCGAATGATAAATTCAGTGTCAAAGCAATCCAAAGATCTTTACAATGGTTCGAGAAGATTAGAAACCAGCATGTGCATCATGGCAAGTGTAGTATATTTTATGATTGCTGAAAGATACAGGGGAAGAGCAAAATTCTCTAATGAGTACATTGCTTACTATAATGCAATCCTATTGGTGGAGTCCAAGTTCGAAAAAGGTTTGATATCGATTTTATTATTACCAAGGGTATTATCAGTACTATACTCTAAGGTTTGAAATAATGATTTGATTGATATTTTTAGGTATTCAGTACGAAATAATGAAAAAATGCAAAATGGCTCAGAGTTTTTTGCTCATAACACAGATACTCTGCAGGTACGTAGCTGCTCTACCAATAGGTATTGCTTGTGCATTCGATCCACTGATACCATATAACGTTGCATGGTTACTGGAGCGTGCAGTTCCATCTGAAAATTCGCACGTCTTCATGACGCAACTACTGAAAAGTACCGTAACTTTTATTTCCAACTATTGCATTTTTGAAATGTCGTGTATTCAAGGATATTGCCAAGTAGCAGATGTCCAAATTGGAACCATGACCTTGACCTTCTGCCTGGAAATCTCTCACAGGTTAGCTGTCGACACTCTAATCTAAGTTTATAGCAGAAATCTAATATCTAATTTAAATAAATAATTTATGTTTAGGAAGCTGGCATGGGCATTTGGAAACACGGATTGGAATGAAAAAAACAAGGATGTAAAACTGGACTCGAGTTACTCTGCATATCGTTCAATTCATTTGTTGGTACAAAGATACAACGACATTATGCGGTCGTCGCTATTTATGATGCTGCTTACCATGGGAATATGTCAAATTGTGTCTTTCACTACAATCATCTTGTGTGAAATGTCAGAGGTTCCAATTTACCTTTTGGCTTTCATGGCAATTTGTACTATTGAAGCAACTTTGATCATTTTAGTTGCATATCGTTTCGCGGGAAATTTTCATCAAGTTTCTAGCAAGTCCTTGCAAGATCTGTGTCAAAAGAGTAAAAATAGTGTTACTTGTGTGCCAAGACGGAAGTTTCTTCATACAGAAAAATTCCTAGCTTCCTGCCAAGTTCAAAAGGTTCAATTTGGAATGTCAAATTTCATTGATAAAACAACACCACTGGTATTTCAACAGTACTGCATAGATAGAATCGTTGATATACTTTTACTAAATTAAATGATAACAATTGCCACCAATGGGTTGTTTGTTACAGTAAATAATAATAAGATCATGTAAACACGTGTGCAAAATTCATGCTAGGAATGTTGTATTAAAAGATAAATGAGACTATACGCCGAAAAATCCTACTTGAGTTGGTTGCCATGCTTAGTATTTTGAAAAGCTATCCGTTGTAGTAAAAAATCGAAATAAAATGTAATTAGACAGACGAGCTTGTCAAATTGTCATAAATAACGTCGCCTCTTTAGCGTAACAATCTAAGTAGGCGTTTTTTGCGTTTGATCTCAAATATAAATAATCATAAGATGAAGTACAATATTGTATTAACAATAATGAACAGTAGCAAAACCTTATTGATACTTCATTACACATACACATTAATTTAAATTCGTTCCTATTTATTAACTTGCGACTTTCGCAAGTTATACAGGACAGGTTATCCTGTCCGTCCGTCTGCCTGTCCGTCTGTCCGTCTGTCTGTCTGTTCGCACGATAACTCAAAAACGAATCAAGATTTTCAAAATCTGATTTCACTTATCGATACAAATGGGTCCTCGCTTGGACAAGCTCGTTGGTCAGCCAAATCGGATGACCCAGGTCAAACTTAGGTCAAAGGTCACAAATTTTTAACATGAGAGTATAGGCGGAAATTTGTGGGGTAGGTAGCCCTATTTTAGAAACATAGTTTCACAAAGTTTCAGTTGACCTTACCCAACTCTTTGGTTCCTAGAGGACTTTAAAGGTCATAACTTCAATATGGTCTCCTGTCTTTAGTCCTCAATTGATTTCATTGAAACTTGACAAGACTATCTAACAACTAAACCCAATTATTATGCATATTTTTTAAGTTCAGGAAACTTGACCCAACGTAACCTGGGTCAACTTATTTTTAAAATTTCAAATAAAAAGATGTTTTATTATCTCATGAATAAACTCACCTATTAAAACTATATCATTGTGCAAAATTTCAGGTCAATTTGTTCACCCATTTTACCGCCAAAATGATCTGAATTTCTGATTTTTTACAAGCAATCACATTAGCGGCATTCAACTGAGCAAAAATGAAAACAATTTGATTTTAACTAATGCAACAGTAATTTTTCAAAATACTTTTTTAGCTCATTAGTCGCAAGTTCCCTATATCCTGTTGTCAGGTTTTGGTTGCAAAATTTCGTCACATAATATTTACACAATTCAATTATAACTGGTACAACTTCTTAGCTTAACTTTCGAAAAACAAATTAAAATATTTACAAATACTACAAAGGGAAACATTAATAATTTTTTCCACCATATTTTGTTTAAAACCAAGAAACAAAATCAAGTTTTTTAAAATCTTACAACTATTACTTTTGATTATATTTGAAAAATACTGGTGTAACTTTTTATCAGTTGTAAATTTATTCTAACGATATATTTATTTTAGCCTCATTAAAAAACAACCATCATAATTTTGCAAACCTGTTTTTAATTACTTATCCATCAGGGAATATAGAAGGGTTAATATTTATTTATTTATTAGGCATTTATTTAGGCACAGTCGTAAACCACAATTTATGACTAAAACAACACACAGGTAAACGAAAGCAATTATGGACGAGACTTGAAACTATTATGGTTTGTCGACGTTTGCTATGCCAATAAAATCAGAGGAAAAATTCTCGTGAACCAGGCTTCGAATTCCGTAACGTCGGACTTTACGATAAAATTATTTTGATTCTCTATTTTCTTCACAAACAAGTTATGAATCAGTTGCCAAGTCGCTGTATTATAATTTTCCGCTACTATTGCACAAGCGTTTGAATTAGGACGAAAACTAAATACATCAAAAGACATGCGTTCTCATTCCATGATTTTATTTTATATTTTCTAGTATGTGCGATGAGGACGATTATTACGGCTCATAATATTGAAATGAAATGATATTCATTTTGGCATGAATACTATTTTTAACAATCCAAAAGTACGCTTAGGTATCATCGCAAATTTGCGCAAGATATTTTATATGTACCTTTACAGCATTTTGATTTCATTTATAAAAACAAACCACTTTTAAATGAAATTTTCAATTTAAAATTCGTAAACAAAAGAAAGTTGTTTATAAACCTTCTGTAAATTTGATTTAAATAGACTGCTTCGTTATTTACTCAGGACTTCAGAGAAGCTTGATTACATTTATTGAATGAATTGAAATGTAAAATAATTTAAATTTGGCGAATGTATAGAAATGTGTAAATTTGAAGCATGGAAAGTAAGGTTTACTTTTCCATTAACAAACTTTATATAATGACAAGAAATATGATTAAAATATGTGACACTGTCTCTATTTACTTTAGTCATTAATTTTGAAGTTAAGACTTCAGTTATTTAAACTTGTTAAACAGGAGGATTTGTTTGTGTAATTTCACAAACTCTCAATGCCTTTTTCATTTTTTCTCAAGAAATATATTTACTAAGTAAAAAACTCGTCAATTACACTTTAAAAATTGTAAACCGCTGTTCAAATGCACAATAACTTACGTTCCAACTACAAACAGGATTTTTAAAAAATAATTAAAATTTGTTTAAGCTAAAAACTAATATTGTCTTGATATTGTTAAGCCACTACTTGTATACTAAATTTCAGTTGCTAGTCTCGGGAGTCAGATTCGATCTACGACGTTCACAGTAGATGGGACACACATGAAATGCAAAATTAATAAAGAACTTCAGTTTGTTATAATTCAGTTAAAGATTTTGACGATTATTTCCGTTTCCGGCCAAATGGAGTTTTTCAAACCAACGACATGTACTTTTTTTGCTTCGATTGACAAGAAATGACTTGTAACAGGTTTCCAAACTAGATTTCTCGCGCCTTTCTCCAACATTAATTTCAAGTGATAATTTAATACCGTTACGATTAAGATAACCATGCGTAATTACATATTTACTTATGTCTTTAAAAAAAATGTTTAAATACGTCAAAAAAATATCGTCATGAGCAATATCGGAATCATTTTCTAATAAATGGTTAAATATTTCTTTAAATAAATATAAATTTACATTCTCCATAACAAAGTTATATGCCAAAGTAACACTTTAGTATGAACTGGGGTACAATGAAGCTTTCGTATGAAGACTGGAAAGTGGTCTAAGACTACTTGAGGAAGTTTTTTGCTTTGTTTCTTTGTAAACCTGTATTATATTATTTAAATCTATACTACAAATCGAGCACAAGCATTAAAACGAAATTATTCTGAAATACAATATTAGTTTTTGTGTTTACATTAAATGAAAGGCAACAAAATTTGAATTGTCGAATAAACAAACTCAGTTGAAAAATTAAGATATCTCTCAGTAAACGCGGCAAGTAGAACCAATTGTGGAAAATATTTTTACTCAAAAGGACCATAATTTAGTTTAACTTTTAAATTACATAAATGACTCATAAATTCATTCTGTTTAACAAGCAACAAGAACATCTCAAAGTCCAGGACAGATTATACACTATGTGTACCATATTTTTGTCTGTATAGTTTTGTCTACTGTTGTAAGGAATTTCTATGAAATTATATTTTGTACATGCTTACTTTATTGCTTTCAATTTGTGGCGAGTTTAATTTTCAAATACTCAATTCGCTCAGTATTTACAAAATTAATGGTAACACTACTAAGATTATTAAGTTACTGTGGAAACAACCTAATGAGGTTCAAGTTCTTCTATCATAAATATTTTTTAAATATTCCTTATTTTGTTGCATAACGTTTTAAGCGCATGTTATACTCGGCCAAAATTTAATATATTTGGCGCGAATGAATGATAATATTCAATTGTGGTACTTTATACTTTCGATTACAATAAAAATTGTAGATACTTTATTTATGAAGTAATAATTAACCATCGTAAACAAAAAGGACATAAATAAAGAGTTTTTAAAAACTCTGAGAAATACAATTATTAATTGAGCAATATTAAGAGCTGAAACAATTCTCTTTAATGTGTATAGAAGAAAACTTTTAATTTAAGGTGCATTTGAGTAAAAAATCGATTTAATTATAAATGCCCTGTTTTCCGGACACCACATAAATTACTTTACGTGTGATAGTTCAGTAGAAAATATTTTTAAAATAATCTAAGAATAAGCTATGGAAGTAACTGCTATTGTGGTTACGAAAATAAAATCTTTAATATTTGCATCAAACTTTTGAAAATGTTTAGATGACCTCATAAACAGCGATACCGATATCATTAATTGTGTTAATTTAAATCAAACACGTCCGAAACCAATTACAACATTCTTGCCCTGATATGTCATAACATAAGATAACATATTGTTGTCAACCAAATTTGTGTTTCAAAAGCTTGTAACTTGTAAGTATATCGCAATGGATTTTAAGGCAAACATGTTTTAAGAATATTGGAAATTTAAAAATAATTTTGACGATTCCATCTTTATTGTTTAAATAAAACTGTGAGTAAAAATCCCTGAAAACCTGAAAGATTTTCTTAATAATCTTGAGATTTGTTTGGTATTTTATAATTAATTCGTTCATTTTGTTTATTTTAAACTAATAATCTTGAACTAATTTTGGTGTTTCGCAATATATTTTGCTTACTTGCATATTAAGACGTATTTACACGAAAAGGTTTAAAGCTTAAATGCTATTACGACGAAGCCTTTACAACAATAATCAAAACATACTTTAGCTAGACCAAATTGAGGTTTTTCGTTAATTATAAATAATCCCTGTTAAAACACTATTCAATCATTAAAACTAACGATAAAATCTTTTATAGTTTCAATAACAAATTAAAACATTTGTCATTACTCAACGTATCAACATGTAAAAAATTTATGAATACATTTTACAAAACAACAGAAAAACAACAGTCAACTACAATTTAATTTGAAAACCCTCCCCAACAAACAGCTATATTTTCAGATGTGATTCGATTTTTGGAAAACATCGGCCAACGCCATTTCAATGTTCAGAAATATTCCATCTGGTAATTTCGAGCACTTTTTGGCATCAAAACAAATTAATTATGGTACTGTTCGGAACTAATAACACAAAGGAACATTTTAGAAAGGTGTTTAATTCATAGTTTAAGTTTACAGGAAACCCCCATTATCAGAAAGAAGAAACCTCACAAGTAAAAAAACACAGAACAAATAAATACACAGGTCGAAAGGGTCACCGAATAGTTTTGTTTGTGATTTGGGTCACAAGCAACAAATCATGCAACATGCTTCTCTCAAAAAATCTCTTACCTTTTTTTGTAACGGCGCATGGGTCTTATCCCATAATATGCGGCCAAATGTTCACATATAACCCCAATAAACCTGGAAGGTTTGAAGTTATAAAGAAAAAACAAGCAAAAGTCGGTTTCCAACTACGATGTATCCTATTCGTTTTGGTGGCTTTAGAAGGAGTGTATCGAATGGCAAATTCAGTGTCAAAGCAATCCAAAGATCTGTACAATGGTTCGAGACGGTTAGAAACCGGCATGTGCATCATGGCAACTGCAGTATATTTTATGATTGCTGAGAGATACAGGGCAAGAGCAAGATTTCCTAATGAGTACATTGCCTACTATAATGCAATCCTATTGGCGGAGTCCAATTACGAAAAAGGTGTGACCTCGTTTTTATTATTACCAAGGGTATTATCAGTACCATACTTTAAGATTCGAAATTATGATTTGATTTATATTTTTAGGTATTCAGTACGAAATAATGAAGAAGTGCAAAATGGCAAAGAGGGTTTTGCTCATAACACAGACATTCTGCAGGTATGCAGCTGCTCTTGCAATAGCTATTGCTTGTGCATTCGATCCACAGATACCATTTAACGTCGCATGGTTTCTGGAGCGCGCAGTTCCATCACAAAATTTGCACAAATTTTTGCCACAACTATTGAAAAGTACCACCACTTTTATTTTGAGCTATTGCTTTTGGGAAATGGCGTCTATTCAAGGGTACTGCATGGTAGCAGATGTTCTAATTGGTACCATGACCTTGACATTCTGCCTGGAAATCTCTCACAGGTTGGATAAGAGAACTATAATTATTGTTTTGAGCAAGAATCTGATAATTGATTTAAATAAATATTTTATGTTTAGGAAGCTGGCATGTACGTTTGGAAACACCGATTGGATTGACAAACACAAGCAAGTAAAGTTGGATTCGAGTTACTCTGGGTATCGCTCAGTTCATTTGTTGGTTAACAGGTACAATGACATTATGCGGTCGTCCCTATTCATGGTACTGCTAACCATGGGAATATGTCAAATTGTGTGTTTGACTACTACCATCTTGTGTGAAATGTCAGAGGATCCAATTTATCTTTTGGCTTTCATGGTAATTTGTACTATTCAAGCAACTTTGATCATTTTTAATACGGATTCGCGGGTAATTTCCATCAGGTAACGAGCAGATCCTTGCAAGACTTGTGTCAAAAGAGTAAAATGTATGTTGCACCTGTGCCAAGACGGAAATTTCTTCATACAGAAAAATTCCTAGCTTCCTGTCAAGTCCAAAAGGTTCAATTTGGAATGTCAAATTTCATTGATAAAACAACACCACTGGTATTTCAACAGTACTGTATAGATAGAATCGTTGATATACTTTTAGTAAATTAAATTATAGCAATTGCCACTAAGCTGATGTGTATAATAGTTAATTACATTATAATAAGATTATTTAATTACATGTGCAAAATATGTTAAGTATGTTTTAATACTTGTTAAGTAAAAAAAATAAATTTAAATAAGTTACTTGTAAGCACATATACATAAAACAAAACGTTACCTCTAACCAGTTTCTAAAATTTACCCATATAATCTTTACACAATTTCAGTATAACTAGTACAACTTCATAGCTGAACTTTCGAAAAACCAATCAAAATATTTACAAATACTAAAAGAAGGAACCATTAATTATTTTGTCCATCATTTTTTTTTCAAACAAAGAAACAAACGAAGTTATTTTGAATCGTACAACTATTGGTTTTGTTGATATTGGAAAAATATCGGTGTCACAATTTAAATGTTGTAAACTTATTCTAACGATATATTTATTTTAGCTTCAATGCAAAACAATCCTCATATGTTTGCAAACTCGTTTTTAATTGCCCATACACCCGAAAACTGGGAAAGGGTTATAGTATATATTTAAGTACAGTCGTAAACAACAATTCAACACTACAAAATTACACAGGTAAACGAAAGCAAATATTGATGTGGCTTGAATCTAGTTCGGTTTGTCGATGTTTGATATGCAAAAACATTATCCTGCTCAAAAAATTTCTACCAGTGTATGTTTTTCAAGCTATACATTGGTATAGTCAAATAAATTTGGAAAGCTTTATGTAACACGGTTTCTAAAAACATCACCGTGTCATTAAGGAGCCAATTCTATGCTATGGTCAGTCTATACGCAGGCAGAGCGAGTAGCTTGGAGGTGGTTCACGCTCAAAAAGAACTCTATGTATTTTAAATGTCGCATCCGAATGTCACCATCACCAAAATTTCTTCTATTTTAATTGCTTTAAACTAAATAGTTAAAATCCTTGATTTATATTTGTTAGGTGATTGTTTTTGAAAACAAGCGATGGGGTATTTTCCAGTGGAAACTAGAAGTCATTTTGTTCATTGGTTTTCGTCTGGTTTCAGTTTTAGTGAACAGTTATTTCCCATTTACTCCCATAGTAGTTAGAATACAAACCATATCTTTGCTAATGCATGTATTAAAATGAGGTTTTCGATTTTGTAATCAATAAGCGAAATTTTGCAATTCTGTCACTTCAAATAAACGAGTGTTATGTAAAAATATAATTAGAGGCCCGATTAAAATTATTTACACTTAATTTTTACACTCGCGGTAAGGTAAAACATGTAAGCTTGTAGTAAGCCGAAAGGGAGCGAGCCTGATTTTGGAAAAAACTATCACCGATTACCTCAAATAAAAGGTCAAATTTGATGGGATTGAATCGCTAAGTTAAGAATACAAGCCGAGATAACGCGAGAAGAGTATGTATTTATACGCTAATGAACTGTGAGAAATTATTTTGCAGTTTTTAGCTTATTAAATCTGCTTTAATATAACACATGTGTTAAGTATAATGGCGCCATCGTTTACACTGTTACAATAAAATAAACAAATAACCCACTTGTTGTTAAATAGTCTTATTCTATTTTGCTTCAAGCAATCGGCAGTTGGTTTTTAACAACTAATTATTGCCTCAGACTCCAAACAACTTAACTATTGATTAGACCGTCAAATAAGATATAAAAATAAAATCAATGTTTATCCAGTAGGGTTCCTTTGAGTGAAGACAAGCTGTGTCGTGATAAAAGTAAAGATTGGAGTTTGTATCCCTATTTGGCGGACGAAAATATGTGTCGCGTTGCAGTTTTTGTTTTTGCTAATTGTCAAATGCCAACTGTTCAACGAAAACCTGAAGATGGTATTTGAATTAGGATAAATAGTTTGGTTTTCATAATATGATACTGTGAAAACTTATTTGTAGTTTATAGAATTTTGTATGTAAACTAGTATGTATGTATATTTTGTCTTGAATTGCCCTGTGGTTTTGTATATGTAAATGTAGCGGAAGTGCTGGCAGACGGCATGGCATCGAAGCTTCTGGAAGCAGTCTGCAGTGCAAC
>JAQFXM010003320.1:0-20658 GCA_034693345.1 Entomobrya multifasciata | reverse complement strand
CCTTTAACTTGGGCACTTCTGGGTTAAAAAAGCCAGGACGGCGTCCCCAGTCGTATCTACTCCTTTTCCTTTTCCTTTTTTTGTGTGTGTATTATGATTAATTAAAAAATGACTTCAGTAACTTGGTTAAATGCTGCGACCGGTTTCGTCTTTAATTTTATTTAAATTGAATTCATCAGGTAGCTACATAAAATGATAATGAACACAAAATATTACAAATGATCTATGAACTCGTAAAATTGTAGGATTATTTAAAACAGTAGTCAATTTGAAACAGCAAAAAGTTAAATACATTATTTTATGAGTAGAATTGAATAATTTGGTGTAGTTGTACTAATGCACTACAAAATATTTTAGGAGCATCTTACAAAGTATACACACAAAATTTAATTATATTCAAGTTATCAACTAATTTACAGTTTTCACCACAATATTGTCATAAATTTGTGAAAATAACTAGCTGAAAACTCGGAATCTTTGGCCAGAATTTCCTAGAATTTCAAGTTCACTCAAAAAGTAAAGGTTCATTAATTCAAATTTATACATAACGTTTTTTAGGTCATTATTGTCATAAATTTATAGATTTGATAGCTGAAAATTCAGATCATTTCGCCAGATTTTTGTAGACTTTCACCTTCATCTAAAATGTGCATTCAAATATTTACGAAATGATTTTCGTATAAATGTTGTCATAAATTTGGAAAAATAACTAGCTGAAAGTTTTAGAAGCAGGCACTAGGCATATCACACATGAGCCATGTAATTTAAGACAGGTATGAGCTTTGTCAGCTTTACGCTACTTGAGCTAGGCCTGGGCCGAAGAGGGTGCATTTACATCGTCGTCAAGTGAACTCTAAGTGAAATAACGCTTTGAATAAAGAGGGTTTCACTGTACTCCTTATAAAAACGAGGTTTTGAGTAAATCAGATTGTTTGGATGATAATGATTCAACAAACAACTAGTTTATTACACACACTTGCAGGTTTCATACATAACTAACCAACTGGGAATTATCGTTATATTTGCGAATCAAGATGGTTGGTGGCAAATTCCTTGGAACATTTCTGCTAGTTTCCTTTGGCATCGGTCGGATGAATCAGATCAAGACCCTTATTCGTACGGATATGAACTAGCAGCTAATTTATTTCAGGCGTCTTACACTTTTAGAATTGCGGTGGCATGTATTGGTAAGCTATATTAAAATATTTCATTTTCTTACTATCGCTTTGCTCTTATTGTATTCAGTATATTCAAGTTCCATAGCATTGGTCAAGATATGAGAAATTTGTTTCAAATATTCATTTTAGGCTATTGGACACGTTTAAGGACGCAACTTAAATCCAGCAGTACCTTTCCGGCTTGTGTCAAAAGGTCATTGTGGCTTGATTGAGGCCTTTTTGTTCTAATAATACTGAAAAATATTCGGATTTATTTTTAAAACGATACCCTTGGTTACGGATGTTTTAGATTGGTTTCAGAGGAGCATCAGTTAATCCAGTAACACGTTTTGGTCCTGATGTTGTGGCATACAATGTGAAGAATGCTTGCAAGCACCATATTTGTAAGTTGTTCTCCAGAAATTATACTTCGTACTCAAGTAACCATATTATTGTTCCTTTCATGTTACTGACTATTTATTGCAGTATATTGGGTTAAACCGATTCTCGGTGAACTGGAAGCTGGAGTCACAATCGCCGTATTTTAACGGCGAAATGAAGATCAAATGCCTGCATCTCGTGCACGCGGACAATGGCCCGATGGGAAACTATTGGAATGGAACTTGGATAAAAAGTACATTGCTACGATTGTTCTGAAGGAATAACTCTATACCCAAGTTCCAGTGTCATTACTGACACTAACGACACCAGCGACATCAGTTGTTTCAAAAATAGGTGTTGCCACGTAACGAAAACATGGATCTTATTATCTGACATTAGAGTGTCCTGAGAAGAGTGGATGTTCGAAAACATTCGTTCTTTCAAGTTGCGAAGTGATAGGAGTTGACCAAGGTTGTGGTTCTTACGATAAATAGGGTCGACCCTTGACCTAGGGTTCTGAAAAACAATAGGCTTCTTTCCCTTGACCAAAGTTACCTGCATACAAAATTTGAGGTCAACAGGTCAAAGCGTTCATTGAGTTATCGCGTGACGGCAAAAGAGATAAACAGACATTGTGAATTCAATACGTTGATACAAATGACAACAATTACAACTAACAATTCAATTTTATTCAACATTTGTGATTAAAGTTAGACAAGAAAATAGAGTTCAAACTACAATTGTTAAAGGTCTAACAAATTTCTACAGTTATGACTAATCTGTTGTTCATATAAATAGCAATAACAAATATTATACATTCATGCTAATGTTTTACTTTTTGTATGGAACAGCTATCGTTATTAAATATTATATCAAACATATTATTTATTTGCAAAAGAAATCAGTATGATTAAAACAAAATTGAATTATGAGTTTAAAATTTTGCTTCTGGAAATATATGGATTTGAGCTATTACTTAGGTTACCAATTGTTGCATTTTATCATTTCCCTTTAAAAATTGTTTCATTTCCACAAGTCCGGATTCTCTTCTGCAGGTGTATTACCCCCGAGGTTTTTGGCATGAATATCAGCACCCATTTCAATCAGCAACTCTTTCACTTCCTTCCTCTTCTCGCATAAATGTAGTGGAGTGTCGTCATTGTTGTCACGAGCATTCACATCAGCTCCCATTTTGATCAAGTACTTGATTACTTTAATAAATTCGCCATAGCAGTATTCAACAGAGTAATGGAGAGCAGTTTTGCCTTCGTATTCTTCAGCTTTTACATTTGCTCCATTTTCAACTAAAGCCTTCACTACATCCAACCTTCCATCTCTTGCTGCATAGTGTAGGGGAGTCCAATACCCTCCACTTTCATCTCGAGAATGTAGGTCTAGTTTCAATGACAACAAATAACGGACCATCTCCGCTCCTCCTCCTTCCTCTACAGCTGCCTGCAGCAAACTCTTATTCCAGTAATTTGTCGCTTTGTAGTCAACTCCACGTTCAACAAGTTGCTTTAATCTGTTCAAATCGTCTTCTTGAACTGCATGAAATAATAAAGATTCTTCCCACCTTTCCCTCACTCTGATGTCCATACCAGGAATTTTTAGCAGTAGCTCCATTGTCTCCGGCAAAATTGCAACTTCTTCTATTATACTCCGCAGTGGGTCTTTCCATGTATGATTTACAAGAAATAAGTATTCAGCTTTGCATTCCGTCAAAAGAAATTCAACTAATTCGTGGTAATCGCTGGGTGACATGTAGTTTGCAGCATACATGGCACAATTATCACCATATTCAGCCAAAGCAGTTAGTCTTGCCCCGAATGAGACCAGTATTTTGAATAACCCAACATCTAATTCGAGTGTGTACAAAATATCTGGAGTTTCATGAATTAAAGTGCGGTCTTTGTTCAGCAAGAAATTCAGAATGGCTTTTCTTTTCTCAACGCTATTCCAATAGCCCGTCACGCATTCCGTCAAAAGCTTTTGGTTTTTAAGGGAAACTTTGTCCAAAAAATACTCCACAGCTTCCAAATTGGCTTCTCTGACTGCTAGTTGTACCAACGTGCCCTCCTTATTAAATTTGTTAATGTGGACTACATCCACTTTCAGTACTGCCGTCAAAAGTTGGATGCATGCATGAAACATACGACAGGTTGAAATTTCGATGCAGACTCTTAAAAGCTCAAAGTTTTTGTCATCTGTGAAGAATTCTAGAATCCGAGAGTTCTCACATTTCGACAAGGCGCCGCTCAGCAAACGGAAAATATTCAACAAATTATGTTTGCAGCATGCGCACATAATCGTAATGACTTGGTCGTTTGTCAATAAAGATACAATCTTGGAAATTTGGATCTTAAGCTCTTCAGAAAAATCATCATCGCCAAGTAAAGAGTTGAAAAACTGGACAATAACATGATGCAGAAAAATGTAGTCCTCGTGCATACTTCGGTGGCATTGAAGAAGCAGGTTAAACGTTGAGGTGTTCTTTTGTTCACTTGTAGAATTTCCGTTACTTTGTATTTTACAGGACAAGTATTCCGCTGCGAGATATTCAGCAAATGTGCGATGAATGAATTCCAAAGAATCTTTTGACTGTTTGTGAAGGATTCCAGCATTGAGAATAGCAGGAGATGTAAGGAAATTTTCAATGTTCTCAAATTGAATTTCTTCATGAAAATCTTCTTCTGGGAAAATCAGCTTGAGTGCGTGCCAAATGTGAACCAATTTGACTTCATCAAACTCCCTTTCATTGTTTGAAACGAGTTTGATTTTATTTTCAATGAACTTTCCATGTACTTCTGATGTTCTCAAGGGAACATCGTACAACTTGCTTGGTTTTATTGAGTTCAATGCTTCTTTATCTGAACAAACCTCCGCAATGAGCTGACACAGAAGTGGGTTTCCAGCTATTTCCTTGTCAGTTTTTGTGAGTGACTTATTTAGAGCTTCCAGACAAATGGTTGGAAAAGTTTGAAGTGAAAGCTGGTCAAAAGAAAGACTTTTATTTTGCCAAAATTGCACTAAAAAGTCGACTTGGTTTTCTTGGTTGAACGGCAAAATGTCATACGAAACCACACCCAGAGTCTGCTCCAGCTCCTTCCTCATGTGAGGTTTTGATGTTATGTAAATCTTGACATTTGAGAAACTTGTTATGATCAATTGTAAAACCTGTTTCATCCAATCAACCTTGTCCGTGGGAAGCTCATCGAAACCGTCAAGAAATATGTCAACTTGGAGGAGCTCAGTTTTAACCAAATTAAATAACAATTCGGGATTTTGGTGAGAGGGACAAATGTAGCTTATGACATTGAGAAGGTATGCTTCGGGTTCTAAACTGATACTTGTCGCATCTGGAAACCAATCTTTGACAAACGTTGTGAGTTGGATGAACACGGTAATTCTCCCAGTGCATGTTTCGGTCATGCGATGCGCTATATTTCCGAGTAGATACGTTTTACCCATTCCTGGTCTATCACAGATGTAAACACATGACGACGAGTTGTCCTGAGAAAGTTGAAGCTTTAAAAAATCCTCTTCGGCCATGTAAGCTCGCTCTTTTTTAGAGGCTAGTCGTTTCACTATATCTGATGAGTCGGAACTATCTTCTAAAACAAAATGGTCTTGATCAGCCTCATAATTAATTAGATGAATTGGGACGTTCAAACATTTCTTCTTCAATTCTGTCCAGTGTTCGTTTTCTTCCAAGTAAATGAAACGCCATTCGATCTTGGTGAGTTGGGAACTGGAAGGGTCGATGAAGCGAAGTTTAGCAATTCGAGACAGCTCTAATCTTTCTATACTTGTTTTGAAAACAAACACATCAGAGCATTTAGATTTGAAACAGGGCTTGTCGATTTCAATGCGATTGGATACAAATCTGGGCAGGTAAATTGGGGGTTTAGGCGGGATTGTATTGTTGGCCAGCACAAAATTTCTTTGTTTCGTGATAAATGTGTCATAAATTTCCAGCTCACAGACTGTGTCTTCAAATATTTTCTGCAGGTTTTGATAGTTTACTCCAGGGAAGAATTCATGCACTTTGTACGTCTTCCCATGAACTTCTAAGTCGGCGTCTTTAAAATTCTCAAGTAAAGTAGGAATACCGAGGTATGTCAGTGGTTTACTGAAGAGCTCAGTTGGCACTCCTTCAATTAATATTCGTGCAGCATCTGTTTGACTGTTCTGTATGAGAGCCTGTGCTAGTGCTTCGTAAGCATTTTTTCTTGTCATTAGCCATTCATAACAATGATAGGAGGCGTCTAAATTTCCATTTTGTTTGATTTCAGCGTTCTTAACAGAAACCGAAAGAACTTAGAGTATCAATCATAAAAGTGTTGTTTCTATAGATATACTTATTGCACGCTTACCAATTTTGCTACCTCCGCTTTGCAAAGTACCCTTTTATAACGAAGCTGAGCTTGAAGTTCGCCATTAAATATGGTATTGGAGGCTAACTCGTGTAAGTTGCTGGTTATGTATTCACGCTGCCACTCTTCCATTTTCTATCAAATATACAATATTTTACATTATATGAATGCAAAGGATGTTTTGAAACCAATATGAAAACTAATAATTAATTCATTTGCTATCTTTTAATTGATATAAAATTTACTGTAACCAATCAACAGCAATAAAAACTGGACGAAAATACTACCCATGCAAATGTTTGTGAGTGAATTTCATTACAACACAGAATGTGATTAAAGAAAATTATTATGCTGTATGTTGGTTAAAAGTTATTGGTTAAGCAAGACTTATATATATTTCTGTGTATATTTCATTATATGCTTATTTGCAGGTCATGGAAAAACATTAGTTCCATTTTTCATGACTAACTTTTATGTATGTGAATGAAAGCCACTTGTGCACATTGGGTGCCATGTATGCATCCCCATAAATATACTTCTATAAATAAAACCATCTAACGCTCTAATCATACTCACAATTATATAAATATGATTGACATAAAGATCAAGTAGTTTGGGATTTTTGCGTCATTTGTTCTCTTGAAAATGATATCTGATAAGGTCATATATATATCAGGTTGCTGTCATATATCTATTTTGATTATGGTTTGTGTCGTTTTCAGTTTTCCAAAGATAACATTGTATCAAGGTAACTCTTTTTACATATGCAGAGTACTTTCAAAAAATGACTTGTCAAATGAAATGTTTTCTTGTAATATTTGCTCCGCTATTACGGCTGCTTTATAAAAAAAATAACCCATTTCTAATATCAATATTTTTGGTTCTGTACCAATCAGTTTTCGGAAACTTTCAAAAATTAAAAATTTACTTTAAAAGCATTAGAAATTGGATAAAGCGGAAATAAACTAAAAATGTCCGTGCTTATTTACTAATTTGCTTGTCAAAATGAAGGACAAATCTTTGTTTGCTGTCCATCGATTCACTTTATAATCATTAAAAATTGTACACAACTCACATGAGTGTCCCGTTGATATGCTTTATCGTCAGCAAACAAGATATACTATATTTCCATATTTGTTTGAGTGCTATAGATATTTGTAGAGACAACCTGATATTTACTATACCACGTCAGCAAATTATGTCGTGTGATATGCTTTAAAGATAATAAAACGCCCATTAAACACCCTTAGCATTGATTGAATGCCCAAGGTCAAACTCACAAAAACGCAATTTAAGTACAGAAGACAGGTTAAATAAAACGTTGACGTACCTTATATACAGTTGGTGGTATGGCAATTAACTGACGTCTGAAAGTCACCAATTGGTAATTATTCTCTTTTCACAGCACAGGCTGTGATGACCTGATACGCAAATAGAGAAAAGTTCTTAAAAAATCCAAAACAATATCTAGATACTTATGTTCATTATACCATATGTTCTCCGCTTACATATTTTATAATATTTATAACTATAAGCTACTTCTTTAGCTAATATACTTACGTAAATAAATTACTCAAACTTTTGTGGGTCCGGCAATGGATGCAACGAAGCTTTTTATATGTTGTTTTCCTTTCAGTCAGCAATCTCCTCGAAATGAGTCTACAAAAGTTAAAATATTTTATTAGCATGTAAATTTTCGGATACTTAACTAGTTATATTGAAACTCATTGACATTTTCAAATCAAATCATTACGATTTGTTAAGCACTAATATTTTAAAACAAATTCGTTGTTGCTAACGTTACCGAATGTGTATTTCAAAATTCACTACCTTAAAATCACTTTTATGGAATAAGTTGTGTATTTTGCATTTTCCAAACAGTATTTCATGCATAAAATTAAAACAATTTTAAATATTAAATTCGCAAGATATAATTTGACAAAACACAATAACTTCCTTACAAACCAAAAGGAAAAGATGAGTTGTGCAATAACATGCGACTACAAAAATCTGCGGTTGAAATGGAAATGACTGGTTAATGATCGTCCACTTTTTCACTTCATTTTATGGATAGGGATGTGACATGTGGTTTTGTGACTTGTTTTAATAGCACATAACAGATAAAAGTGAGAGGTTGCATCATGTTTCGGCATTTATCTGCTTTTCGAAGGTTATGGAAATAATACCGTTCCACTTTTCTGTAAGAGGATGAAAAACAAATCTGCTTTTGTCCATGAAACACTTTAGTTGCATTCTATGTATCCCTGTGTCCCAAATACAAGCAAACATTTATCAGCCTCGTGCTTCATGATTGTCCACCTCTATTTTAAGCATGATCTCAGTTGACGTGAGTTTGAAGTGTTTTTATGCTCGTTGCCCTTGATGTCGTTTGCCACACCTGATCCCCGGAAAAACCCAGGTATAGTTTATGTAAACGCTTGAGAGGTGTTTATCAATATTAAGTAGACTCATATAAATAACTTGTCATGTGCCACTTTTAGTATTGTTAAGATAAATATATTGTTTCATTATTCATTGAAAATCCTTACATGACCTAGACATACATAAATACTATATAAACAAAGTGATATTTGCAGGCATGAGCAGTAACTGAGGGTAATCCAGTTTAAAACATATACCGGTTTTTCTATCTTAATAAATATGCAATTTTTCATTAATTTTTTTTTAATTTTAACTGTCGAAGAAAAGCATATTTAAAAAAACAATAGCACTAAAATACCACATGAACCAACATTTACCAAACCCTAATCTTTACAAATTTATCATCTTCTATAATTCAAACATCGCGCATCGTTCTACTCTAAACGTTTTTACTTTCCTCCAATCATATCACTCCTGCTCACCGCTAGTTTTTATCAGCAACCATCAGATTAAGGAGTATCAATAAGTTATATTACCCTGACTGCCAAAAACTTTTTCACTATTTGGTACCATTGTATGATACCGGTAACATGGTAACGACCTTGCTACTAAAAATACTGTTATCAATTTCATGTCTCGAATTAATTTGATCTTTTTAGTTAAAATGTTTGAAATCACTGGCCAATGTGACATTATTGTAAATAATGATGCATTAAAATTTTAAGTCATAATTAATATACAGGTGAGGTCTGGCCTCAGCCTTACAAAGAAGTTTGCAATAAAAAGATGACAGATTGGTACCGGAAATGGAATTTTTTTATTCACGACCAAATTCTGGTTTTTCGCCATATTAAATAACTGTTACACAATTTTAATGTTAAGTTTAAGCACTTGTTTTGCTCGTTGTTGTTTTGAATGTTTTATCCTCCGAGTCATTAAGTTCATTACAAATTTTTAAAAAGTGTTTCGCCGAAAGTTCAAAGTCACTCAAGTCATTGTAAATTTGAGCCGATATTCTAGCCCACCACTGACTATTATGAAAATACACTGTTGAATATGTATTTGGATGCTTAGAAAGTTGTTCGTCTATCCACCATTCTGTATCCAACCTTTCATCTTGAGGATTATCAATAGGAAGTTGTACATCAATCATGTTCCCAATTTGATCTTTTTGCTGGATTATTCGAGTTTTTAAAAGTGAAGCCATCAGTTTGCCGCCCTCGTAAGCTAAATTGTGATTATACTGCATAATGGCGTCTTCACCGCCGATATCTCGACGAAATTTTACAGCAGCTGGAACTGTCATGTATGAGCTGTATTCCATAGTGCCTAGATAAATGAAATAAAGCAAGGTGATAAACACTTTTGCTAAAATATTGATAATATCATTAAGGTTTTTTGAAGAAGTGGTAGTGTTCTGGCTGTTTTTTCATTAATTTTTAGAAAACTCCCAAATATGTGTGGGCGAAAGTGCAAATGGACACTTTGGTGTAACTTACCGGGCCATTTGTAATTTTTCAAACTTTATGTTAGATTTCTTAGTTCTGTTAGTTTCAAACTTTATAACCAGTTTCTGAAAAGATAGCGGCCAATTTTCACCAAATGGTCCCTTGTCTCTTTCGTCTACACATGATGGATTGTTTGCAATATCTAAATTAATAAATCTATCAAAGAATCTATCTTATGCAAATTTAATAATAGCCCTAAAACTTTGATAGAATGCTAACCGACGAACTTAAATTGTCTTTTTTTACTTTGGCCTAAATAAATGTTCCAGTTTAGATACATGTATGCTCGACAGTGAAAAGGGACCACTTTGTGAAACAACTCCGTTAGATTTTTTTCAAAGTTGAAGGTTTTTTTGAAAACCAATATAACTTTCCAAAAATTTAGAATGGATAATTTTCACCCTATGGTACCTTCTCACTTTCGTGTACACACTAGTATATATTATATATGTACAAATGGGCAAACTGGCATACTGCTAAAATAATTATACTTGCCTTGTTGTATTTAAGCCCCCAAATTTTAAATCATTAATTTTTACCTGTCCAGTAAAACTCATTTTGAAAATCCGTCGGTGTCCTATAATTGGAGTGTATATTAGCTGGATGAATACTTCCTTGATGTTCCTTCTTAACATACAACAAAGCACATCCCCTCGCAGCATACAACCACTTGTGACAATCAGTCACATAGTAATCCGGATCAAGTGCCTTAATATTTATAGGCACTTGTCCAATAGCATGCGCTCCATCAATTAAAACTGTGATATTCCTTTTCCTTAACATTGGAATAACTTTATCAATAGGAATCACAATTCCCGGTTTGCTTGTTATATGATCAACCAAAGCTATACGAATAGGTTTGTTGGGATCCTCCGTTTCTTTCAGAAATGTTTCAAACTTTTGAAGAAAATCTTCATTTGACATAGGATACTCCACATTAAAAACCAATTCCGAAACTTTTCCATCATTAATATCAATAATGTACTGGATCACACTGCCAACAGAATTGAATACTGTACTTAAATGGAGTATGCGCTCGCCAGTATTAAACTCCATGCTTCGAAATACCGCATTCATTCCACTAGTTGTGCCAGGTATCATAACAATATCTTCGGCATCAGCGTTTACTAGTTCTGCAAGCAGTTTTCGAACTTTGACTAGTTCCACTTTGACATCTCGGCGAATCCAAAGGTCAATATTCTTTTCGGTGCGTAGTTGAAAATCCTTGAGAGCTTCACCTACAACCTTTGGATGAGTGCCTATTAAATAAAATGATTATCTGCTAAAAGTTCTATTTATTTGAAGCTCAGTATTTTCAGCAATGAATGATTAATATGCATACCACAAGCGCCATGGTTTAATTGTACGTAATCCGGATCAAAATAAAATTCCTCTCGCATTTCTCTACCAAATTTGGGTAATTTGCGACTTGGTTCCTCTTAAAAGTTATAAACAGTCGATTAAAAAAGCTTAATATTAGTATGTTTAGTAAAATGCACAATGTTACGCGTACCACATATTCCCCATTTCAAATATAGTGCAACACACAGAAAAAGAGCTGTTTTACACTCCATTTTAAATACAGTTTGTCCATATTATGCGTATTCATGTCTAGCAGTCTGTTGGCATTGTTAAGATGACTAGTTTATTGGCATAGGCGTTAGATTTTATTATCGATTGTATTCTTTAATGTAAAATTTATGTTAGGCAAATACGATGCAAAAGATGACACATATATGTATATGATTCCTTAGACATTAAAATAACCTCGGAAATTATTTTATCTGATTTATACATTAATTATCGATTGTTTGCGTGAACCTCGTGGCGTTGGCGTCATTACAGTAGTATTTGATATCTGTTGTCGCATTGACATCATTTCCAATCAAAAATTTAGCAAAAACGTGCAACTAAATATTGTTCGCAGAAACTGGTCTCGAAATAACTATTGAACTATATTTCTTTAGATCACCTTTCATTTGACAATAAATCTTAACGAAAAAAATTAACATTTAACAAATTTGTACTTAAAATATATGAGTTTCTTCGAAATTTTATTACCAGTATAAATTAAGTTGAGTTCTTCATCAAATTCAATTAAAAACCTTTAAAATTGTTTACTTTTGTAAACGAATCAATTTTTTATGAATTTCTAGCAATTTTAACTGATAAGATTTCAACAAAATCGATCGTATCAGCAAACAAGTGTAGAATAATTTAAAAACTTATGGAAACTTGGATTTTCATGTTTTTTTTACAATTTCTCGTTATGCAGACATTTTCAAAAAAGTGTTCATCTAGTAGCGGCCGTTTTATTCTGAGAGGCATTTAGCATGTTACAAATATCTAGAAAATGTTTTGCTGACACCTCAAAATCACTCATATCATTATAAATTTGAGCTGCCACTCTAACCCACCAGTAACCATTATGATAATAAACTGAAGAATACGTATTAGGATGCTTGAATAATTGTTCGTCTATCCACCACTCAACATCCAATCTCGGATCTTGAGGATTATCTAAAGGTAGTTGGATATCAACCATAGCCCCCATTTGATCTTTTTCTTGCATCACTCGAGTTCCAAATCGAGAGGCCATGTATTTACCACCCTCATAAGCCAAGTTGTGATTGTACTGCATAACTTTATCTTCCCCACCGGCGTCGCGTCGAAATTGTAAAGCAGTTGGAACTGTCATGTATGCGCTGAAGTCCATAGTGCCTGAAACGGTTAAGATTAAACCAAAGACAAATATTGATTAAAATATATAAATTTACAGAGTTGCCTTTAAATAGCAATTTATTTTAGTAAATATACCAGCCTGCCAATTGTTAAATTACATTATTTGCATACGTGCATACATTATTAATATATGCAGATTACTTACTTGTGCTAGCCAAATAAAATTCATTTTGAAAATCCGCCTCCCTTTTATATCCCGAATTAATATGAGCCGGGTGAATACTGTCTTGATATTTTTTATTAACATAAAGTATCGAACATCCTCTTCCTGTGTGCAACCACTTATGACCATTCGAAACATAATAATCCGGCGCCAAATCGGTAATATTAATAGGCACTTGACCAAGACCATGAGCTCCATCAATTAATACTGTAATATTCCTCTCTCTCAACATAGGAATTATTCTAGCGATAGGCATCATAACTCCTGGTACACAAGGTATGTGTTCAATTATAGCAATTCGAATAGGTTGCTTAGGATCCTCTGTTTCCACCAAAAATGTTTCAAACTGTTTAAGAAATTGTTCAGTTGGCATGGGAAAGCTAGCATTAAAAACTACTCTCGATACAGCTCCCTTGCTAAAATCAATAAGAAACTGGATCAGTTTTTTATTTGCAGTGAATAAGGCACTTGTATGAAGTATTCGTTCTCCAGGTTGAAAAACTATGCTGCGAAGTATAGCATTCATCCCACTTGTTGTACTGGGAACCAGTACAATGTCTTCAGGATCTGCTGTTACCAATTCGCCAAGCATAGTACGAACTTTGGCTAGTTCTACTTTGGCTTCACGGCGTAGCCATCGGTCAGGATTTTTTTCGGCACGTATTTGATTTTGAAGGAAATTTTGTCCAACAACTTTTGAGTATGGTCCTGCAATAATAATTAAATTTTATGTCTGGAATTTAGATGTAGGGTTAAATTCGGACGTTATTCAAGCGGGGTTGTGGGTAATTGAAAATTTTCCAACTATACAATGTTTTCAGTTAATGAAAAAAACACTGGTATGGACTTACCATACGATCCATGATTCAATTCTACGAAATCTGGTTCAAAAAAGAATTCCTCTCGCATTCCTCTCCCCAACTCGGGTAATTTGCGTCTTGGCTCGTCTTATTATTAAAATAAAATGTAACTTAAGTCGTCAACCTTAATTGTAATTTAGTTTTTTGTTACACAACACACATTGCTTTTCTAACTTACCACATATTGCCAAGTGAATATTTATGAAAATGTATATAATCAAACTGTTTTTGTACCACATTTGAAAAAAGATTTCCGGGTTTAGTATTTTTTGGTCGACAAGGCGATACAAAAAATGATTAATTTATTGGTATAGAAACATCATTGAATCATATCGTACTCCAATTGTACTAGTAGCAGCAAAATTAAGTATAAAAATGTCTGAATACAATGACAGTCATAAAACTGATAAGATAAATATACTCAAACAATAGTTCCATTTAAGTATAATTAATAAAACATCAGAAAGCAAAAAATATACAGATCCCAAAATCAGTTCTGTAAAAATTATCCATACGGACGCCTAAGTGATCTTAATTGAAATGAAATATGTGCGTTTTAAGTTCAATGTTCTGCAGCATGTGGGCATCTACTTATTTCAAAATGTATTTTTGTTTTTTACTATTAAACTCATCGTCAGTTGTTCAATTTTAAATATTATTGATTACATGAACCTTTTAAACTTTAAACTTTAAATTAGTCAAAGTAGTGTTTTGCTAGTAAGGTGTATGTTTTCAAATTACCAATAAAATAATTTAATAGCTCAAATCTTGACCAAAAATATTTAAACATCAGAATATTGTAGTTTGTTGAAAAAATACTTTATTCTCGATAATAATAGCAACGGCGATAATTACTTTCATGGACTTCTAACGGACTGCAATAATAAAAGGAGATAGTTGGGAAATACTTGACAATTTTATAAAATTATATAAAGACGTTCTATTTCTAGGCTCCATTTAACCATCATTTTGCATTATTGCTTTTGATTCATTTAATAAAGTAGTTTGTTGTTATTCTGAATACAAAACGTTGTGTTTACAGCTGTTTATTTATTAAGTCAAATTTATTAGCTATGTTTTGCTTTGAGAATATACTTTTGGGAGAATGGCAATTTTAGAAGATGTATGGATATTTTAAACTGTCCGCCATTTCGAATTGCGTTATTAAGTTATTTACAGAGCAGCGATAAATAGAGATCTGCTAAATTTAGCGAGAGTACGGTTAATAATTCAAAGGTTATTTTATTTCTCGACGGATAAATTGTGGCCGCAAACGAGACCATGCTTCATCAATACTTCAACGTGTTTTTTATTTTGGTTTCAGTACGTTTGCATCGAACTGTTTTAGTATATTTCCCATTGGAAAATAGTTTGCTACAATAACCCACCACTTCTTCTTAGGGCTCCAAGCCACTCCAATTCCAACAGATTTCGTCTTTTTCCAAACCACAGCAGTGAAATGTCCTGTCTGGCTTGCAAATCCTCCACGCTTAAAATTGTAGAATTTAATTTCATTGTACCAATTTTTCACAGCTTCTTTAACAGCATCATTTGTATTCTTTGCGAATGAAGTCCAAGCAAGATTTTCTCCGTAACCTTTTTTCGAATTTTGTGAGTGCTCCATAGCATCTGTTTTAGCTAATTTGTCTGCATAAATTTGGGACATTTGACTGATCTACAAATTAAAGCCAGTTTAAATACAAACTCATCTCACAAAATATTTTTAAAATGTACAGACAATTTTACCTTTGGATCACCCTTGAGAGGAGGTGACTTGTGACGTTTTCGATACTTATTATGCTCATCGGCGGCTAGTTTCCACAGTCCTTTAAAAATAAGATGGGACAAATTCGTCAAATATCAAAAATAACTGCAAAATAAATACCTTGTTGCATACCTGGTCCTTTGTTTTTGCTTGAACCAAAGCTTCTCCCTTGCATAATTGTAGGGCACAAGCTAATCGACCTTATATCCATCGGACAACTACTTTCTTGCAGATCTAAATTACTCGAAGTTCCTGGAAATAGTTTTTCCGACTCCCCCTCACAATCTTGGTCCTCCCAAACTATGACACATGACGCTTGTAGGCATACGGAACTAATACGTTCACTCCAACAATCCTCAATGTTAACACAGTAACCTTGTTCAACATCAAGACTTAACGAATCACCTAGAAGACGTCAAACATATTTTGCCTACTTTCAGTGATAAATATCTGTATCAAATTTTAACTTACCTTCAAGGTTGGGCTCCTCGTAAAATGTTACTAGAGATCCTATTGAAATGTGAATTAAGTACAGGAAAACTAAAATAGTATAAATTTGAATGGTTATTAATGCCATATTTTGTGAATGTAGTTTAGATTTTACTAGGGACGTTGACAGCCTTCTCGGTATATCGGCTTGATGGCTTTTGGTTAGTTTCTTTTGTAATGCTTATATCTTGACTGCTTTAAAACGGTTTTTACGCTTAAATGAAGATCACTATTTGACAATGGTTGTGTCAAATACCATACACTTGCACACATTGGTTAATACAATAATGCATAAAAGGTAATTATGCTGCAAGCGTTATATATTCAGTTGTATACGTCAAATATTTAGAACAAACATAACATGCAGATTTGCTTGTGGCCAATTAGCTAAATGCGTCGTAAAATTTCGTCTTATTTTTATTACTTCAGAACAATTCCTACTTGACCAACATATACCATTTATTTCCCTGTTTTGTCTCTAGACAACTTAATCCTATCGAATAATCAACTCATAGTATTTGTGTTACAGATATTTCTGCAAGTATTTTAAAGGTACTTATTGTAGCACATGAAGATGTTTGGCATTTTTGAACCTTGAGTTTTAGGAAAGTACGTAATAAAAGTAAGTTTTCCAGGCTTCTGGTATAAGAAAATTAAGAAATCTTTCATATTGAGTAAAAACCTGTGCGTCATAAAATCTTACGACACTAGTTGAAGCATGTCTGCTAACATAGACAATAACAATATTTAGATCGTTTAGTAATAGCATATACCCATCTCCAAAAAGCATTTTAAAGTTCGTGACATACTCAGTTGCTCTTGCAATGTTATTAAACTTGCTCGATTGTAAACTTTTAAATACAGAGTCGGGTCCTCCGTTTTTTAAATTCACGAACTACTGGTTAAGTCCCACTGGCTTCTTTTAGCCATAATTACAATATTTCTATGTCGAATATCATAGTGGTTATTTTTTACCAAAATTGCAAAAGTTTTATTGAACAAAATCTCATCTGAGTTTTGTTCTCTTGTGCATTGTGGTATTGTATTATGTAACAAAGCTTGACATGTGTAAGGTGAATCATTGATTCTTTGTAATTAAATTGTTTATATTATCGGTTTGTATTCATTTAAAAAAGTTTTAGTTGGCCAAAAAGACATATATGTATATATTAACCATTGTTATATTTCTGTACTTCTTTGTCGAATTTGTCTAAGTCGAATTCTTTGCACAGATTCTACAATTGGTTCAATTTTTCAACACGTTTTGGATTATATAATGCGCATTAGTCAGATTTCATATTGTGTTCGTCTTGCAGCGCTTGTGACGATTTTTTACTTTGTTACACAATTTTTCACACATTTGTCCAACGAAGTAATACAAACACTGCAGACAAATTCGCATAGATCAATGACTTCCTCTAAAAATATAGTATTGGTAATAGTGGTGTGCCCTCCACCAGGAGATTTCACTCCGAGAGACGAAGCAGCAGTTCTGCTAAAATCAATAATAATCTCTGGAAAATTTAACAGCATTTCAACAATTGAAGTTCATTTATTCGTTGAAAACATTCCACGCGAAGAAATATTTTTCAGGAATAAGATCAAAGTTAGTCACGTAAATTTCCGCCATAAAATAAAAATCTGCAATTTCATTGCTTAGTTTTTTTAATATAAATAACCTAATTTTGAAGTAAACTTACGCAGGAATTTGGCTATCCTTTCCTGGAGTTTGTCCTGCTTTTGCATTTCCATTCGGCTGTTAATGCAGTGCCTTCCATATTTCAGAACGAGTTTATTTATGAAACTGATTATAAAAAACTGCTGCGATGTACAAACGTACGTTTATTCATTCCAGTATGTCATCATTTTATCTTGTTTTGTATTAGTTAACTTACTACGTTCAAGAAAATGCAGAAATTATTTATGAGTTGTTTGAATTTAGAGCGCCTTACCAAAGGTAGATGCCGTACTATACTTTGATACAGATATTGTGATACATGGAAATTTAGCAGAATTATGGAATACATGGAATCTAATGGATAACGAACAGTTAAGCGGAGTTGGCTCAAATTACGAAGAGGGAAGTGCATTGGCTGAACGATTCAAAGGTGAAATATGTGAATATACTTACGGAGTACAGAATACGCAACGTATCAAACTAATGTCTGTTTATGCTGGTGGCACAAAAGTATAACTAAAATCTTATTTCAGATGATCTCTACCCACCACCCAGATTTTTAAACCCTGGCGTGATGCTAATGAACTTAACAAGAATGCGAAGTTTTGGTTGGGAACGCAAGGCGTTAACAATATGGAGCAAATACAAAACTAAAATTCGAAACATAAATGACCAGGACGTGATTAATATAATGTTTTATTTTCATCATAATTTGTTATTTCGTTTACCTTGTCACTATAATTTTATGAGCCAGCATTGTACGCCAAACGCATTATGCAAAACTGCAAATACCAGTAGCGTTCAAATCATTCATGGAGCGGGAGGATATTTTGGCAGGCCAAATGCTCTCCAGGATCTATTCCTGACATACCAGGGAATGAATATACATAACTTGAATTTTAATTCAAAAGACAAATTAAGAGCTTTTGTGCTCAACTCTTTGAATTACTTTCCTTACTCGGATTCTATTTGTTATGAAATACTTAGTGACATAATAAAGTGAGAGAATTAAAGTTTCAAATAAGTTTCATTAATTTTGGATTTGCTAAAATTATTGGACACATATTGGAAGTATTTCAAGTGCGACTTGCAATTTTTTATGTTTTGTGATCAGTTTTAAAAAAAAATCAGGTTTGTTTAAACATTTTTTTTCTGGCATGGAGAAATAAAAAATTTCCTTAAGTTTAACTATGGCTAACAAATAAATTTTATTAAATGTTTTACAGAATGTTACTCAAATATAAAATGATTTTAAAGAATAATCGCATTTACCGATTCGTTGGTACATGTACAAGACATTAGACCACGCAATATACTATTCCATTCTGCTGATAAACTACATTAATGTATTTTCAACATTTTTAATTTAGTTTTTAGTTTTTTATTCTATTTTTGCTTTGGTATCGAGTAAGAATCGACCAATTGATTCGGTTGCATTTTCTGGCTTTGAATATTAAAACACTTGTAAATCCACTAGAGCTGGAACTCAGAACCCACCTTTCTAGATCAAAGATGGCAGTCGAAGATTATACCTACCTGCGGTACGTATTTTCTATTTGAGAGCCCGCTGTAAGTCCTGCAATGTTTACTTAACTCACTTTTCTTCACTACTTGATTTGAGTTTGGAAAAAATATGTTATAAATTCATTAAATAAGAAGTTATTTCATCTAGATGGCAATAACAATTTAAGTTTGTTCGAGCGGGCCTCATAAAAGTCGGAAAATTCCCAGCTCTTAGTTTTGTTGGAACTTATGAAGAAATGTTGTTTTGATTTCTCATTTTTATCAAGACGTTATGGGTTCTGATGAAAACCGAATGCCGCACAGAGAGTTAACGAAAAGTTTTTGTTGAAATCGTTAACAAAGCAATTTAAAAAGGAAACCATAATAATTTGAGTTTAATAATTAACCACAAGCTTGAATATAAAGTTAAGATCTAAGTATTTTGTTATATAAGCAGATGAATTTTCAAAAACTATGTTCAATTGAATTCACAGCTTTTTAAGTTAAAACGAGCAAACATTTAATAAGATACTTTACCCCAATTAATCTAAAAGCATTGACAACCACTACATGCAAAAATGAATTTAGGAATCCTTGTCGTTTGCTGCGGTTTTTTTGCTGTGTATCTAGATAAATGCTGTGCCAAAACCGTAGTTGCTGCGAATGCTTTTTCTCTTCAGAAAAAACCTGAACCAGTTCAAAAGGCTTCAAATGAATCTGTCATAGTTCCATCTCCAGGTTGTTTCCGACGTAAAGCTTGTAGTCATCGGGTAAACATTGACTATTTTCAAAATCAGTTTTTGACAAATTTCCCTGTTAAAATTGTTTCGATAACTCTTCATTATATGTCACTTAGGAACGCCAGCCAAGTAGGTGCCAAAGCGATTGCGACTGTGTTTGGTACCGATACTGCCATTTGAAAGGATTTTGCCGAGATCGAAAAAAACATTATCGGATTACTGAGAAAAATGGGCATTTCAAGTTGAAATTTTTACAGACGTATCCTTTTAAAAAATATGATCATAATTTCTGTAAATTCGTTACATCTTTAATTTAATCTGTCTCTAAACTTATCTTCTGTTTAGATAATCCAAATATTCTGTATACAAATAAAAAAAGATTTTAAACCAATTTTTCCAACATGATACAACTTTTGTTAAAATAACTCGTTGTTGCCTAATTTTCTAACAATAATTTCAACAAAAAGTAAATTCTTTACAAATAACTGACTTGTGCTAGCCCAGTTAAATTCATTTTGGAATTACGCCTCTTTTTGTATCCAAAAATTATGTGAGCCGAATGACTACAATTCTAATGATTCTTATTCACATAAAACATCGAACATCCTCTCCAGTATGTAACCTTTTGTGGGCATTCGAAACATAGTCCATTCAGAGGCAGATCTGAAATAATAATATCTACTTGTCGGAAACAATGAGCTCCATCAACTTTTTTTAAAGAATAGAAAAAGGCATCATAATTCCTGGTGCACAAAGCAACTATAGCAATTCTAATAGGTTGCTTAGGAATTCTTTTTCAAGGTGTAGCTTATTTGTTTGTACTGTAACGTGATCCACTTTTCTTCCTTGTTTATTGTTATGAATGTATGACGTCATTGTAATCATGAAGTGCGTCATGAATGTAATTAAGAGTT
>JAQFXM010003319.1:0-20666 GCA_034693345.1 Entomobrya multifasciata | reverse complement strand
TGAGCATGCTTCAGTAAATTCTCGAATTCTGTTGCTCATGAGAATGCTTCATGAAGCCTCAAACAGCAACCTCTACACAAGTACCATACGAAAATGCATTGCATACCAGTTTTTAATGTCATTTAAAATGGCTCATCATGGCCTTGTTCAATAATAGTTACTTTTATTTTTATAGTGACAATAACAAGTTAAAATGCACAAATGACATACTTACAAACTAAACGTAGAAATATTATTGAGAGAGTCAAGCGGGCGTTGTCTGTGGTCTCTGAATGAAGGCAAATAGATGCACAAGTCATCTTCTTTGAAAATTCTGGGATGTCAAAATTTATTTTTGTGCTCCATTGCCTAAACATAAAACCACAAATATGTCCCATGAGACATGCATAGGCTTTAAAATAAAGAATGTGGTCAATTCCATTCCCTTGCTCAAGCTTGTTTGGTGTGGAAAATAGCAGACAAATTTTTTCCTTGAAAGTCGGAAAAGTTTTATGAGTACCCATCGTACAGAGAGGAGATAGAAACAACGAAATAATGAAGCTAGATAGACGGAATGTTTTTCTGTTTGTAAATGTGTCTTTTTTCTTCTTTTCAAAAAGAATGACTGCTATTATTACCGTGAAGCTTTACCACAAACAGGGAAACTGACACTAAAAGCATTTTTATGGTGAAAATAATGTCACGAAGGTCCCTCTTGTATTTCTCCATAAACATCATTCTTCACTCTGGCTGTATTAATAATGACAGTACATGACGGCAATTAGGGTTTCCGTTTGTATTTCAAGTGGAGCTACTAATGCTATTTCGGCAACAAAAACGCTCCGAAATTTTTGCGTTCTCACCGATACAACGAAACCGACTTCTTTCTTGTTTTTCAGTTTCCTACCACCCTACCAAAAATATTGCTTCATTCATGCTATTCTATACACACGCGTGTAAACCCGGAAAAAGGATGCAGAGATTCACCCAAAATTCTCTATGCGCTTGTTGTGTGTGATTATACCGTGGTGATTGCGGTGCGGTGTGACTGCAATAAAAATCGAAGCAGTAATCATTTCTATTTTTGGATATGATAGTTGTCGTATGCCGAAACGCACCCTGAAAGGAATCGAATCCTTTAAAATGGCGCATTTACATATACACATCCTCATTCCAAATTTTCCCTGAAAAAAGAAGAAAATATGAATATATAATGGATACACTTATTAATTTAGAATGCTTGGAAGCTTCTACTGCTCATAAATCAGTATGAATTGATTCAACTCTAGAAATGAATGTGGTAAGGTTTACTTTGTCAAGTTTTAAGCATGCACCGCATCGTGTATCCAAAATTAAATGAAGAAAAGCCCGGCACGCGTTTGTGATGGTGTGTATACGTTTCCGTTTTGGAATGGAATATTGATTCAATAAGGAAGACAAGCAATTGTTGGAATATTATTAAAAAATCGAATATCTATAAATGCTGAAATGAACTGGTTTGCAAGCATATTAAAAAAGTTTGAATGTTTTCTGTAAAGATATGTGACCCTCGAAAACTGTATGTTGCACTTTTTTCGGTCTACACATAATAATGGCCATCAAAAAGTCTAAAGAAAGGAAGCTCATATATCTGCCATGTGCGTGCGTGCATGATGATGGGAGAAAGGACGCACCTTATATCATAAAATCGTGCTGCACTTGATATCATCAACTATTGATCAATGCAGCTAACGGAAGTTTTACTGTACTGCACACTCTGCACTACAGAACTATTTCTTTAAGGTTCATTCGATAAATATACGACGAGATGCAATGGAGTATGGCAATGGCTCTAGAAGGAAAGAAATAAAATTTTATACGCTCCACCGCAGAAACGGATAGTTTTCTTTTCATCGTTTTCAATATTATGTTTCATCATCTTATTGACTGTTGCTTGTCGTGGATCAATAATGCACTTTTAATATAGTGCAGCATACCTACATACATATAAAGTATTCTTTCGCATGATAGGATTTACAATAAAAATTCAATAAGCTGGAGAAAAGAAAAGGGAGATTTGGCTTCTAGTCCTGGCTCATAATTTCATGTAAAAAATAGTAAGAAAACTTGCTCTAAACCTAATTGGAAAACGTGTGCGTTCACAAGAGGTTATGTTATGATATGAGTCTGTAACTGTTGTGGGCTCTGCACTATTGGGTGGGTGTAGTGAACTGCGCACAAATATGTACATGTATGGAGAATCGCTAAACATTTATTGTGGAAAGAAGAAATCTTTATTGCACCGGGACTTAATTATTTTTCAGCAGGTGAATAATGGTTTTGTTTTGATAATGTTTTGCGTCTGACTGTTTGCAATACAAACGATTTAAATGTTTGATAGATTAGTGCTATTTGGGGGCAACGACCTTTATTGGTTAATTCAATTGTATCAAAGCTGATATTATTCAACGTAGGCATAAAAGTGAAGTTTCAAGTGATCAGACTATTATTGATGAAGTGCTGGAATATATAAGCCTGTTATATACACGAATGGATTGTACCCAAACAACATAATGACCCAGGACGGGACGTTGTTTGTTATGAAATCTATCTATCTATCTATCAATTATTGCAATCATTATGTGAAAACTACTTCCATTTAAAAAAATGTTTACATAAAATAGTTATTTCAATTTTAGCAATTTGATTACATATTTAATCGTATTTTCATAACAATTTACGAAGAAGGGTTCAATTAAGAATTCCATTGAGTGATACTTGAAATTTGTAATGAAGAACAATATACACTGTTATATGAGGTACCAAATGTTATAAAGATGACAAGGTTTGCATCAAATTGTCCTGTCCGATACAGTTTTACTTTAAAACATTACACTTCTTACAGTGAGAAAGATAACAATAGAATATGTCATTAAATTATATTTACTCGGGAATTCTGGTAGTAAAATGTCATGTGCAGTGTTTAGGGTAATCATAATGCTGAGATTTAAAGGTACCAGCAGCACCTGCAACTGCTTGTGCATAGCACGTATTATTTTCATCCGTCTGGTTATTGTCTGGTTTGATGCCATTGTACTTGTATCTTAATAAATATCCCGTTGTTATTTCATTTTCTTCCGTCAAGATTGCTTTCAGGGGTAGCTCTTGTCTTGTTATATTGTTGTTTGGGGAGTGGAATCGGAAATTATTATGTGTGAGTTGCATTATTGCAATGTTCGCTTCTGGTCCTACACTTTCTAGCTGTAATAAACCCAAGATTCATTTACTTTTGATATGAAAAGGGAAAAGCGGAAAAGTTACGGGTTATGCAGTATAAAGAACCCAGCTGGAGATCTGAGTGGATTTGCGTGATGATGAAATAACGATTTGAACCAAGGAATAATGAAAAACTTCCGGGTAAAACGGAGAACTTTAATGTGTATATCTTAACAAGGCTTTATTCGCCTTAAATTATGCTCGCCATGTATGGTTATGAATGCAATTCGTGGATATGAGTTTATGAAGTGTCATAATTTGCATACTCTTATATAAGGGCATCTCTGGTTACACGGTTGAACGAAATTTGACGTGATGTATTAAATATGTATGTTTTTCTATGCAGTTTTTAAAATGCAATTTTGAATCTTAATCATTACAGGGTTATTTGGAATATTGGAGAGACAATCTTGATGAAAATTTGCAACTGGATGATGTGAAGGAACTTTTCAGCAATATTGAACAAATTCATCAGTTCAATAGGTAAGGTGTCCAATAAACATTTATACATGCATAGATTTATTTGATTTTCAGTTCTAATTAAAATTTAAAATACAAGTTTTCAAACTATTTTACTAAAAAATTAAAATGTATTATTTTTCAGTGAATTCCTTCAAGAGCTGGAAGGCTGCGGATTAGATCCAGTTATGGTAGCGCAATGTTTCGTTCGCCATAACGAAGGCTTTTCTATATACACACAGTACTGTACCAATTACCCAAGGTAAAAATTTTGATTTTTAATTTAAACACAAAGTACACATCCAATATTGCAAAAGAAGAACTTATCAGGCATAAAAGTTTATTATATGAATTCAATTAAATGTAAAATTAAGCCATATCTGTCCTAATGGTTTACTGCACAAGTAATAGCTTGTAGGAAGAAAGAAATACAACCTTTTGATTTTTGCTGCATCAATGTTTCAAATATAAAAGAAAGTACTTGTCAGCTTTTACTTCGGTTAGGATCTGTGTTTTAGAATGTTTAATGTTCTCTCTTTGAATATCAACTTTTTGTTTACCATCATCATAAACCATACACGTACAAACTTTGAATAACATAGTGATTCTAAGAAAATCTTCATATTTTTACGGTGTGTACGTTAAAGAAATCTTAGACCTTGGAATTATTAATGCAATACTATGTTGCAAAGAATAAAATGACGAAGCACTTTCAAAATTGCTATACTATTGTCGTCAGTAACATCCTCATCTAGTGTCTAGAGCGCAGTGGACGTAAACAGGAATGAAATGGGAACAAAAGAGATGTTGACTAGGTTGAAGTGTGAATATAAATAAAAAATTTATGCTAACGAATTATTGACATATTTAAAATTAGGTGCTTACACACTTCACGTAGCGTATAAACATTTAGATGGAATAACAATGAGCTGTTTAAAATAACGATGCGTCTTTAACGTGCTAATGTCATTGTCACGGTCGAAATTTGCAATTTTCCTGTATGCAAATGCTCAAATTTATTTTTGTTGAGGTAGACCTCTATAAGTATTGTTGAGGTTGAGTGAGATTCAATTTTTCTACACACTTGTATTGTTTTTTTAGCATTATTTTTTCTAGCCTAATAAATTGCTGAAATAAATTATATTTTATACATGATATCATGGAAAATAGAACAATTATCTTTTAACCGAAATAGCTGTACACAATAATGAAGTCTACGCATGAAACCGTTATGGTACAGGGTGAATTGCGGAGATAAACAAATTACAATTTCACTAACCATAAATTATCTGCACGCTTGTCCTATGAAATATCAATTTTTCCATGCTCAATATTCACCTGGCTTACATTTAATCTATCGTGAGGTTGCAGAATGGCAGTGACCCAAGTGAGAATTCAAAACCTTCTTTGACGTAATCAGTTCTCACAGAGGTTATACACATGGTGCATGGGCCAAATCTTTTTTATATAAATATTATGAAGTACCTGCTTCGTATGAGTCAATTATGGTTTACAAAGTACTTATTCAGACTTCAGGGCTTAGATCAGTTTTCTGATCATTAAAAAACGGTTTAAAATCAGCACAAGATTTGGTTACTGAGTACAAGTTGTTTTACTGAACGCCGAATTCAAAACAATCATTACGGTTTTTGATCTTTGTTCATTGTTATTTAGTTTTCTTGCACGAAAATGCCAACGGCTTTGTATGTAAAAATTTGACTCGCAGTCTTAAATTTACAACACGGCACGTGGGAATTTCTTGATAATTATGTCAATTTATAAACTCTGGAGCTTTATACACTAGGTTTACTTTCAAAATGGTATTCATCGAAATGTTGATTTCAAGCAAAACAAGTAAAATTGAAAAAAACGTGGCAATTTTTTAGGATAACTTTGCAATAAAAACATTTCTAGTGCCTGTTTTCATCTTCATTTTGAGTCTTGTCTGCATGTCCTCATTGTTTACATGTTCCTGTCAATATTGTCAAATTTCTGTCCTTACGTAATGTCCATGTGTCATGTCATGTCCTTTCGGAACATAGGTGATTATGTTCATGACTATATTTTGTCAGGTACCATTTACTTTTGGCTAAGATGTAACACTTCCTGTTATCAGGATGTTTGAACTAGAGGGGTGTAATTTACTATGACTAAATTTTGAAACTTTGCTGTGTACACTCACAACTTGCAATAATCACCTTTCAGCCAATCTAAACATTTAGGTACTTTTACTCTTAAAACCGGATTTCTGTTTTATACTTCGCCACAGCAGTCAATCGTACGAAATGCAATGAAACATGTAAAAAGCATCATAGCGTGTAAATATGGGTGTATTGGATCAAATTTTTCGACATGACATCGTACGGGACTTTTGGATATGGTGCTTACTTTAAAGTTTCAAAAATCAGCAACACGATGTACAAAAAGCCTCATAAAAATGCCCACATATTACTTATCCTAAAATTATCTCAGGATATACTGTTTATTTTGACTTATTAAAAAAAAATCGTGTTTTATTTGCCAATTACATTAACATTACGAAAAGAATGAAGTGCATGTACTATTATCAACATGATGATGAAAGATAAAACATGCAATATTTGAAAAAAACTACCCTTTTAGTATCACGAATAATAAACAAATATGTAGCAAATTTGGATTTTATGAAACAAATACATAAAAAACAGGGTTTAAAGTTTTTACTCTTTTAAAGTGCATATTGCATTTCGTGTACTGGAATATGTTTCGACATTTTTCGTTTAGCACCTTTTCTATTGAGAAATGAGGGTTGAATACAAAATGAGTATTGTTTCAGGAGATCGATCGTCAATCGTCATGTGCAATCTAGGGAATATCTTGTACATTTTCCCTTTAAAAATACCGATACAAACGTCATCGTCAGGAGCATCTTCGTTGCACTAACACTGCACGTGCATCTAAACACGTCTGTTCTTAACCATTTCAGTTTGAAATACGAACAACAAATAATCGTATTCCTCCCCCTTTCGGAAGACTTTTGTTTTGTTACAAACTTCCAAATTCGTTGTGTTTGCATATCTGTACTAAAAATCATCGCAGTATTGATGTTTTCATGTTCTATTCAGCCTTTTTAGTGTACATTGATAATGGCAACACGGTGACGTAAATATGTACAAGTACATAACGCTGTACCTTTAATACTAATGTGTAATGTAAGACAGCATCTTGGCAAGTTTGATGTAGGTTTCCATTGTATTCCGTGGAAAGACAAGTTTCCAGTTGCATGAATAGAACAGATATTTACCTCATCGCGACGCGGCAGCTGTCAAAAACATAAAGCCTCTCGAAAAAGCTTTAAAAACTTCAACAAAGCAGTCTGTCGAGGTGTACGGGCTAATTGCACGCTTCACGTTATTGTTTCAAACACAACAAACTTTCTGAAATGTTATGACTGCCAAATATGCCAAAAGGCATGCTTTTTTGATTCACAATTTTCCTGATTGTGATTATAAAGTCTTAGGTATTATGTTTCTCTTATATGGCCCAAAAAATGCAATATTAAACCCCCAAAATGCATATGTATCGGATTGACTTCGATCTGCCAGCGAAATACAAAATTATACGATTTTCCATAAGCTAAAAATGCATCGCGCAATTTCATACTTGCTAGACAATATAATCTACTTATCAGGAATTCAGAAGCTCACAAGTTCACTATAAAAACCGGAATTAACATGTGGGTAAATCATCAATGATTCTTTTTAGATGTGAAAAACGACTAAGCTTGAACTTTAGCATAATCTCAAAAGATTTATCAAACCGAAAAGTCTTGTTGATGTGCAAATGTCTACTTATGCATTGCGCCGGGGCGTTTAATAACAGTCAATAAGTCATTATTTTTTGGTTTTAGTTAGAAGCAAAATGATTATAAATTCAGTCCTGGTTTGCAAGGGCATTAAAATAATATAATTTGAGAAGAGCATTATAATTTTTATTGAAATCAACATGATTAGTTGATACATAGATGTTATTCATGTTTGTGAGATATGATAGTTTGAATTTATTAACGAAATCGCTAAGAAGCTAACTGGATTGATGCTCAGATAGAAATTCACTGCATAAATAAGTAGTTGCACATCAACAATGTCTTCTTTTTTTTTTGAAAAATACTTCTTTCCTTTCAATCTGTCTTTGGTCTTTAGGCACTTTTCTTGATTGAATCGGAAATGATGGCAAGATGACGGATCATTTTGTGTGTGTGTAGACAGGTATTGAAAAATTACAATTATGTTATTAAACCATCAACCTGGTTTTAAAATATTTCTAAGATTTCTGTCTAAACGAACACACACTCATTTCTGTCATCTTCTACACTCAAACAAACATCATTTGCTGCATTGTCATCATCACTATCAAAATGATCCCATCCTATCGTTGGTCATCATCAAGGAAAAATCATCTTCAGATTTATCAAGCTAGATTAGGTGTTTCTCTGTTAAGTTTGGCAAGCTCTATTGGGTTTTTTAATTCATTTCATTTCTCTCACAGTCACACTTGATTCATGCCACAGGGCAGAATTAAATGTTTGACCAAATACCAAATGAATATAATAGCAGGACTTTTACCATGTTTCGTTTGAGTGAAAAGGGTTATATTGCGTGTATGATGGTATTATCGTGACACGCTACGAAGCTCTTGAGTTTAGCATATTTGTTCTTTTTTAAAGTTGATAAAATGAGTACCCACGCATGTTCATATCATATATGTATATAGATTAATGATTGAATGTAAAATCCTATTTTTTATTTCTTTTGAAAATTTTACAGGACAATGTCCATCCTCACGGAAATGATGCGGCATGAACAATCTGTGAAATCATTTCGAGAGCGACAAGCAGCCCTGGGTCACTCGTTACCGTTGGGTTCTTACCTTTTGAAACCAGTTCAGAGGATACTCAAATATCATTTATTATTACAGGTAAGTATTTTTTGACCACTTAAATGTGCTCGGAAACATTATGATGATGAAAGCTAATTATATGAAAAAGATTAAATACCGTCGTTGCTCCCTCGAAGTATCAAAATGAAAACAAACTATGAAGTGAAATATATAAGTTAGAAATATGAAATCACGCATATTTGATGGTAGCTTTAATGTTTCATTGACTAATAAAAAGTGAAGTCAGTTGACAATGTTTTTACTTTACTGTCTCGACCGCCATGAATACATGACGCTCGTTACAATAAATTGCACTCAGTTTTTTGCGTACTCACTTATATTTAATGAGCGTTCACTTTCTTTTAATGTGGTAAAAGAATATTGCTTCCAGCGATATACATAAATATTGAATATCATAACAGAGGTAGTTGTTGACGGATGAGGATAACCGAACATAGCAATCACACCACAACACACCTATTTAGTTATTGTTGAAAGCAAAGGGCTTATGAGCAGACCATAAATAACAAATTATAACTCGAAGCATTATTTTTTGAACTCGAAAATTGAAAACGCTTCTGTCAATTGAAATTAATTTTCATTTTCTTCAAATGAGCGTTGCAATTTGTGATTTCTGTTGTGTCAGTGAGCGAGCATGTATGTAATAAGCCGTTTGCAAACTGATGAAATGAGACACGCGCGTTACAAGGGTATAATAACTAACCATAACCTAGGAATTTCCTCAACAATAGAAAGCAAATTTTTATATTATGTTTGAAATATTTTATGTAAACAGTTTTACAACATCGTTTTATTGCCCTTGTTAAGTGATATGGCCCAGCTTATCTCTTTGCAAGTACACAAGTTCCATTGACAAGTTTTCCCTTGATTACGTGTGTCGTTGCAGTTTTCTACAGTAATCTATTAGATGTGGACTTTTAACAGGCTAGTAGAATGAAAAGATGAAATGAAAGCCCAGTAAAATGCACGCAAAGATAAAAAGGTGCAACTTCTAATGGTCAAAATGGTTGTGATGTAAAGCTAGCCACATTTACATGCAAAAGAGTGAGATTTATTCGCAATAACTTAATATCATCATACCTGCTGCTCTTTCATCTAATCTGTTTCTGGTTTTCTTGTAAATAACAACAAAAAGATGCAATAAAGTAGGAAAGGGTCATTAAAATTCATCGTTCTTGTGAAGGATGATGATTTCGCCGATCATCATCGGAGTAGTCATGATCGCATCCATCCGTTGACCGTGCTATGTCAATAAAACCTGACTTGTGCAAGTTGAGTGAGTGAGTGACTGGCCGACGAATAAAGTGATCTATACAAGATCAAATTTGCATTAGAAATTGTTAGGTGTTTTATATGGCTGATTATAATGAGCCTTCCCGTCCGTCCGTATTCGCGTCATTGATGTTGAGTGAGTGATGGTTATGTGGTACAGAATGTAAAATGTTTTATGATTTTTTATGGCGAAACCTAGTTTGCATTTTTGCACTATTCATAAAAAAAGTAAAAGAAAAGGAAAGATGCATGTGTACATATTATAGCCTTCACATTTAAAAGAGATTGAGTAAAGGATAGGGTTTATTACAGGCAGATTTACTAATAAATGAGCAATTCATAAATATTATTTTTTTGCAAAAGAGAAATGAAAACGTATAATTGCATTCAATCAGTCTGTCATTCATCATAATTGTATACTTCTATTGAAAAGCTCTTGAAAAGATTTGAACTTGGACCAATCAACCAATCTATCCTCAATCCTCATATTGGTCTTTGGAGTTGTGTGTCAACGGAACACCAGGATCACGACATGACTTTTGTTGCATTTTCTTACATATGGACTTCAACAATTAATTTTTTGCAATCCTCCCAGGAATATAAGCAGTTCTTTAAAGGACTGAATTTTTTATTTGACCGCTTGCATTAATGTCGTTTGCTGTTATGAATATGTATCCGCAAATAATTTTTCTCATTAGCCTGTTTTTCGTGCTTGTGATGATGCACTTTTAAAACTTGCAAATATATTCAAGATCAAGGTAAACAAGGAATAATAATAACCAGACAAGGAAATCTTATCCTACGGCAAAAAGAAAATGTTTTGGTATGCAATGTCATGCCAGTGCAAACACAGCTCATCTTCCTGATTAAAATACACACAAAACTTGATAATAAAAGAAAATTTCCCCCTTTGCACATAAATGCTAACTCGTAGTTTCTGCTTAATCACAGGCATCATTCCCTGTTAATAACATGATCACGTAATGTTTTACTTTCATGCTCATCATTGCGGAAAAAGAGTGAAAAGAGGCAAGCCACACAGGTTTCTGCATACAAAGACATATTTTAAGTTTTGGTTCCTGTGTGCATAGTGCCGCGGAACAATACTTCGTAGCGACGGCATTAGCATGATTTTGTTCATCTAAAAAAAGCTTAGAAAATTGTAGTTTAGTTTTCCTTGATGATGAATAGGCAGAAATATAAGTTAGGATGAAAGAGAATGAAACACTTCATCATCATTCTTCAACTCTCTCGGTTTAGGAGATACTAAATACTAAATACATATGTAACAATGACAAAATCTCTAATCAAAGGCGACGTTACTGTGAGCGAACATAAACCATACATGATGTTTTATGCGAAGTCACTGCTATCATCATGATCATCTACAAAGTCAGTAGATAATAGGGAATGAATAATTTTCTAATTGAGTGACTCTTTCCTAAAATTCACTGCGTGTTGTATTTATATCGTTATCCTATCAAACATGTAAATAGCTTTTCGGTCTTTTTATTTTGTTGCACGTGTAGCATTTTTGTGTCTTATATATCTGCAAAGTATATAAATTGTCGGTATGTTCGCTTATAGTAAAATTATATTATTAATAATACTTCCATTGTTCAAAGAAACTATAAAAGCAACATAGTGAATAGATAGATAATTAGTATATATATGACAAGAGGAATATTAAATAAAAAATATATGAAAAATTGAGAATCATAAATCGGGCGATTGTGTCCTGTTCTATATCAATAAGTAAATGTCATTATCCCATCGTGGGCAAGTTGCTGTTGGTTAGAAAAATATTAAAATGTCACATGTGTCAGAAGGTACTTTTCATCCTTTCCAAGCCTACCGTCGTAGACCCACTAATGATAATGGCAGTTGCACGGTTGACGAACCATTGTTGTTTGTTACTTGGTCGTGCAGATGAGGATGCACAAGAATGGAGGAAATCCCAAATAAAGTCCAATTCTAAGATTTTTTCTTATGGGTCAGTAGGCTTTCCATTGTTATGCTATTACGGATTATTACCACCCTTATTAACAGAGATTTATCAAACAATCATGATTGTTGTTTACGTGAATTGTGAATGGAATGCAATCACAAGTGGTGAATTGTGACATTCACTGTCCGTTGGAATACATTAACCACCTAGGGAGCGACGACATCTCCAATACTTTAACCAAAATGATGAAGTCATTTTTATAAAATGTGACAAAATTTTGATTTTAGTGTTGATAACGATAAGAGTAAATGTTTACGAGGTTAACATAACAATTTCTTGAATTCTTTACAGAACATCGTCAAAACATACGACCACGGAACAGACGGGTACGATGTCATTGTTGAAGCATTGTCAGCGATGACGAATATTGCTCATCATATCAATGACATGAAAAGAAGACATGAGCACGCGGTGAGGGTCCAGGAAATCCAATCCTTGTTGTACGGATGGCAGGTAAAGTTACTCAGTATTATGTTTATATTATTGATGTACAATTTTTGTGTTAACTTCATTAGTGAAAAAATGACATTACCTTGCCGGAGTTGATTCGGCAGTCGTGCTCACGTTCTTTTTCCCGGGAGAAAAATGAATGTGATGATGGACATGCACAAAAATTAAAAAGTAGTAGAAAATCTTGATCTTGTATGACTTTTGGTCATGAAGATTCAACAAAATTAAATTAGGAATGCATCAAGTATCTTGTGACAGCGGGAATTTTCGTGTATTTCCTTCATGTACGGTTAGAAGTAATTTAAATATTCATGGTTTAATTTAGTCATTTCTTAAGGAGAAAGCTTTCACACTTAAATACTTTTAATATTTTGGTAAACACTTTTTTATTGGTTTTCCTTTAGTTTTTAAAGTTTTTCTCAAAATAACTTGTTTCATAAACGTGTTGACGCATGAATACAAGTGTAAGGACTTGAAGTTTTAAGACATCACGAAGATTAAAAGGAGGGGGCTGACACGGACTCAGATGTCTATCAAACAGTAATGCACTGGATTGAAATGTTGAAAATATTCTGCTGACATTCAAGCATCCTAACATAACAGTTCATTTCTATTATTATGATGACGATATACCATCGGAATTTATAAACATGCATTTCATCTGAGAATTCACTAAATAACAATATTTTTGGTGTTGTTAATTCCTTATCAAAAACGTATGCAATATATTTACTGGAAGGATGCAGTGGTAAGGTGTCCGGGTTTACACAAGTGGAATTTTAAGTTATTCATCGTCACCTCCACTTCTACAGATAATACAAACTATAAACACGTACTTCAAACGCAGCCGCAGCTAGCAACTATTCAGTAACGTTGCATAAATCCAATTCAGAGTCAAATATGACGTTTGTAATTCAACGATTTCAAAAGAATTGAAATGCACAGTTGTGAAGTGCAGTGCATAAAAGCTATTCATGAGAGGAAGAGAGAGATGACATGAATGCATGCAGTGCAGTGCATATATTTATGGCATTGTATGCAGATGAGTGATGAGTTATAAAGTAGTTCTTGCCTTGTCATAAATGAGTAGAAATCAGTCGTCAGTCACTGCCAGCCTGGAACTGACCGGAATTCCTTTATGGATGTCAATTCTAATATTACGAAATATTTGTTGTAGCAGACAAGACCGCTTGTAGAAATTAAGAGAATGTGAACAGGGAGAACTACTTTGATCTTATAGCAAGTATGTTGAATTTAGTATATGCAGAGATGAAAGTGACGGTGAAGTCAAATATTTTAAATTTTAGTCTACGTAAAGATAATCTAGCTACGGAACGAAATTAAAAATGAATAAAATCAATTGTTTGCAATAAGCACCTTTATTAGCCCTTGTTACATTGCACTTCAAAGAGTCATGTCGTTCACAAACCCCATTTACCAATTAAGGAAAGGAAGTTAGCGGTTTTGAATTGCATAAATGTTATTTGAATGAAACCATTTCTTATAAAAAATACAATGCACAATCATAATTCTCTTATCATGAGTACACATAGGTACAAGCCTATGTTGGTTTGTTTTCTAAAGTGTAAAACATTGAGCGTTTCAGCTTTTACGCATCTGTTGAGTCCATGTCAAGCCATAAACTACTAGATTGCCGTTGCGAATTTTTGGCTGATTTTTTTTTCGGGGCAGATAAAGGTTAACCGTTGTTTGCTACACCTCTTTTACATGTTTTATGACAGGAACTCGCTTGCCGAAAGATTCTTCTCAGCAGAATGTTTGTGAATAGCGGCTTTACTCCATTCTCACATTGAACAATATTTTTCGTTGTTGTTGACTGATTTCGCTTTGAAAGAACTTCTTTGAGTGGAATACAGCCCATATTTCAAAATGTCATATTATATTGGTTTATTCATTATAATTCACACAATTTTGCATAAATGGTCACGCACATACAATAAGTAATGTTGAAGCCGAACAATGTGATATTAGGTCAATATGTAAATTAAAATTAAATCTGCAAAGGCCTGCACTTCTGTAGCATTAGCATTGTTATTACACGGATGACAGGAAAGAAAATGCATTTGAAACTTTAAAAAATGATAAATGTGTTTAGCAGTTCAGGTTAGAAACGGTGACTTTGAAGAGCTAGTAACCCAATTGTGACACTGCTCAGCAGGTTAGATGGCATGAAGACAAATTTAATGTTTAGATTGTTTTTCAAGGTGTTGTCAAATGGCGAAAACAAATTCAACTTGTGTAACAAATTTTCACATAAATCACATTTTTAGCATCTTCATTTCCGGAGTATCACAAGAAATTCTCTTTGCCTCTTTGTGCATTGCATTGTCTTGTTTTCGTTGTACACATTTCATTAATAGTCCTTCTTGTCTTTAAATCCTGGTGTCCAAACAATTGGGATTTGTATGCATTATAACTTACGAAACCATTACCAAGCATTGTATCAAATTTTGACCACGTTATGGTTTTTTATTTAAGAAAAATAAACCAAACTAAAAACTCTTTAATGTTTTATCAGATGAAGGGCAAGCTTAAGGTGAATCGAATTGTAGGTCATTCATTTTCTATGTAGCCGTTTGTTTTTGAAGAACACGTGAATACAGCCAATCACAAGACAATCTAAAGTTTATGAAACTGGTGATATATACTATTTTTTCTCCATATTGTTAAATGTGGGTGGGTGGTATTGTTTCGAGCTCTATGATTAATAGTGACATATTTATGCATCCTTTTATAAAACTTTAGTTTTAATATTATTCTGTGCATTTATTTATTTATATACGTTCATCAGATAAAATTGGAAATGTCTAGAGGACATCATATTTTAAGAATTCAATGTTTGTGTAGTAAAAATATTAATGATTTACTGTCTGAATAAAAGTTTAAATCCTGATTCTTAAATGCCTTTCAACAGGGAGAAGATTTGACCACGTATGGAGAACTGTGTGCAGAAGGGACGTTCCGTGCTTATGGTGCCAAAGCTCTTCGACATGTCTTCCTCTTCGATAAAATGCTCCTGATTACTAAAAAGAAGGAAGATGGAATTTTAAGCTATAAAACCCACATAATGGTAAGCTTGAAGTAGTTCAGAGAAATATTCGTTGAAATTTTTAATGATTTTGATTAGCAGTTCGCTTGAAATTCATTCTCACATTAGATATGAAAAGCTTGTCGTATAAAACCGTTGAGTCTATATGCCGTGCTTTATTGCTTGTTAGTATTTGCCTAGTCCACCGTCCACAACGAACGCATATTTCACAGCTTCTATCAACGATTTTTCTCAAACTCATCCTTGATAAAAAAAATTTCATATGGCGAGCTACGAACTCTTATTCTCACTTTAATTTCCAATTTTTTGGTTGCATTATAAATGCCGGATAATGCAAGTGAACCACTCCTACATATAACGTTCATGTATGAATTTGTTGAATGGACACAATGTGTGTGGCCACTGGCCACTAGCCATTAATTTACAGTCTCCTCCCATTCCCTATCTGATGTCAGACAAATTACTCTAGTGCCAAATGATGAAGAATGGACTCGTTTCCTGAATCACGCTTATTGTGTAAATGTAAACCTTGATTTTCTCCAGGACACAGGAGATGTAATAATGGTATAGCTCACAGTGTAAAGCTTAAGGGTACTGGTCTTGTAAAAATTAAAAATTTCTAAGTTGGTGATTTGCTTTAATATGCTTTCGATAAAATCTGCTTTCTGCTTGTAGCATTTCTTCATTCGATGACACAGCTTTTATACACTTACGGTTAGCTTCATTCTGGATCCAGGTTATTTGAACCGTTTCTAAAAATTATGCATGAGCTGGAGTAAAATTTTCATTATAGCTTATAGTCATGCAGAAGCTTACTAAAGCCTGTTTATAGATAGTTTACTTTAGAGATTCAGTTTTTTTTAATAATCGGAAACTCGCAACTTCATGCTGTAAACTTTGGTATGGGACGATAATGAATGTAATGTAAATAGTAATGGCTTAATGGTCAGTTTCCTATAAATTATTCGCTGCATAACTTTACTACAATTCACCTTAGATTTTCTAGCCAGCTAGTATTCTCTACACTTAAAATGCTAACTCTTTCAAATTGATGCTAAAACGATGTACGTGTCTGATTTGGTGACTTACGGGGCTGACGTTTATACGTGACTCTGAAGAAGATGAATTCCTCCTTCGTCCGTTATAATATGCGTACCTGACTTGACGGACACAAATTATTAACTCATGCACTATTACAGAGTTTAATATTTCTACCATATAATGCAAGTGCAAGAGCAACTCGACTCATACTCATAGTAAGATTACTTATTGAGTTCTTAAGGGTTATCAGGATTGCAATAAATTATAGCGCTTCCTACATCACATCACATACGACGACGTAATGGGCTTGACTGTTTGGTTATGCACTATGTACAATGCACCTCATAATTTATTTATTTGCCTATATTTTCATAGAGTTGATTTTGATTATAAAAAGTGTTTGCTTGCATTTCTTGCATCGAGTGAACTGGCATGTGCGTGCGTGGTTGTAATACGATGATTTTAAAACATGAGATTGAGAATGCTTTGAAGATCATCTTGAAAATTTTGAACAACCGCTTTGCAATTTGTGGGTGTGTAAAGTAGAATCCTTCTCATCTTGTAGGCATTATGAATGAATATGATTTTGAATTTGAATCAATAATAAATGTGCTTGCTTACATTATTTTTGGTTATGAATGTGTAAATAAAACTGGTCTTGTTTTTTAAAATATTACAGTGCTCCAATCTGATGTTGATCGAAAGTGTCCCAGGAGAGCCCTTAAGTTTTCACGTCATTCCTTTCGATAATCCACGCTTTCAATCTACCCTCCAGGTATGTGCTAATGTAATTTAACTTACGATAAACATATACATGTCAACCATCCCAATATGAAAAGTACAAATACACGTGGACAGTGAAAATTTAACTAAAAAATTGAATGATCTATTTCGCAAGGAAAGATGTAAATCAGAGCAGTGTGGAAGAAGTATTAAAGTAAAACGAACTGCAATTCGCTTCGGTTTTTTATTCCTTGGTTCAGTTACCTAAATACATAATTTAGCTTTAAACACGCCACAGTTTACAAGATTGATGCATAAATTATTTCGTTTTTCAAGATTAAAGTTAAGCCGGTGTGTATAATTGCATCATCAGTCTTACGAGCCTTAACTGGCTGACGGTTTCGTTCTGGTTAATTTATGGCAATTGGTCATTGAATTGTTTCACGTGCAAGGCCTCATTAAATGAAAGTACTCTATTTACTAAACCGTCGCATACCGGTGAAATATTGTTACAATCTTCTTTTATACTTGTATGGTACGAAGTACGAACATTTGTTCTTCCGATAACATCAAATACAGCCACTCAAGCTGTCAGATAAGAAGATACATAGGGGATGGTGTGTAGACATCTATTCACTTTGTACATTTTGGCAGTTCACTCTCATTTGACAATTCTCTTTGAAAATATTTTGTGTATAGGCAAGGAATCTTGAACAGAAGAGGGAGTGGACGCTACAGTTGAAACGAGTGATCCTGGAAAATTACCATGCAGTCATACCAAGCCATGCCCGTCAGCTTGTGATGGAACTAGGACAGTATCGTCCCGAAGGTATGTGAATAACAGACAAACAACATGTTTGGAAATTAGATGTTTTTAGGCTTATAAATTACTGTTGATTATTCGATTTGATAATGTGAAATGCGATGCATTATATGTAACTCTGATAAATATCTCAAAAAAATCTAGTCAACAAGTAAAAATGCTTGTAGGGTTGATTTTTTATTGAGCTACACTTTTCTTGAGCTACTCTTTTCTTTTCTGGGCGTTTACACATGACCTTGTATGCACTATGCATATTAGAATACACAGTCGCAGTTTTCTACTTACCTTTGCAGACAATTAGGCTTCTAACGTTGACTCATTAAAGTAACTTTATATGAATTGAACTGTGTGACTTTGAAAATGTATTTTTGCTTGGGCTACTAAACTAAAAAATAAGAAATTAACAGCCCACTCGTAAGAATTTCGTTTACACATCTAGCATAATAATGACTTTATCACCCTTTTATTCTTTTGTTGAATTATAAATTAATGTGTTACAGATCCCCAGAAAGATTATACTTAAATTCCTGCATAATTGATAACATTAAAATGCATCCTATCAATCACCAGATTATTCTAGATTCAACCATGTTTTGTAGCATTTAAAAGTAATGGTTGTACATACTTATATGATTTTTTATGAATTGCAGATGAAAATTCTTCCGAGAAAGTTCAAACGAAACGCCAACACTCCGCTCCGGAATATTTGGAGAGGAGAAAACAAGAAAGGCGAAAGTCAGAATCGACGTTGAGGGCAAGACTGCGTAGAGCCAGGAAAAGTGACCCAGGAAGTCCAAAGGAGGTAAAAATAGACATTGATATTTATGAGTTTTCATCTCTAGCTGTCATTCAACATTCAGTTAAAAAGATATGTATGATAGCAAAAATTTTTGATGTAGAGAAAAATGCACCAATGTACGTAAAATGTAACTCTTCAGTGAAAGCACTGCACTACTGCTGCAACCATTAATACACTTTATACATTCTCTCTAGCTCACGTGCATGAACATGTACGCAAATATTTGTACTTTGATATTCATCTTCGTCGGAACTCAAACTAATATAATAACGTATCAATTGTCAGAAGAGGAGAAAAATGCAGGGTAGAAATAACAATGGAAAATATTACATTCATCTACTGACAACTCTGGATAAACAGACAGCGCATCGGCAGCATTATAAATTTACCAGAGCGGAATATTACAGGGTAGAGAAGAAAATGAAGATTTTCGTTACATTTATTGGTTTTGTATTCCTATTCGAAGTTTGATAGGGTTGTCAATCAAGCTGAGCAAGAGCTTTTCGACATGAATTCCATCATTTCGTTTTTGCTATCTGGAATCACAAGCTACTTTCAGTATTACTGTATGATGCACCACATACAATGCACCTTCCGGCACGCAATTCAGAGTTTCAGACACGAACGAGGGTAGAACAGAAATGATCCAGATTTTAGGAGATATGAAAAAATGAGAGTTTTTTTGTGAGAAATTCTTTCAAATGCATCAAAAAGTTACTCGTTGCCTCTAGAATGTCATAGCGTATAAATGATAAATGTTATTACATATCCGTATAAAATACCAACCTTGAAATATTTTATGAGCAAAGTTATAAGGAAACATGATGATTATATGATAGCATTGTGACCAAAAGAACTAACATCCCCTTTTCTTTTCTTCCTTTCTAATTATTTCAGTCTCCTGCAACGTCTCGACGAAGCCGCAGAACTTCCGTGGACAGTTCCAGGGAGCGAAGTGAAAGCCGCGACAGGGATGTTGCAATCGATCGAAAAATGAGTAGTGCTAGTTGCCCACCATCAACCAACTCAACAGAAAAACGCTTGGTACGTTTATAATACAATGAAATGCACTTTTACAGACTCATTCAAATACTACATCTACTAATGCAACTTAATATAAAACTATTTCAAGTGTAACAAAAGTTTCCTTTTCACATATTTCATGTTTCCTACATCTCGTAACAAGAAAGGGCGTAAATATACTAAACTTTCTCTATATTTTTATACTCGTTACAAAAAGACGTACAAAAAGCCACATTTATCCCAATTTACTTTCTGACACTGAAAATAAAACTTTCGGGTTGCGTCTAATGCTCAACCTCTAGATTTTCAAATACACACAACTTGAAATAAGTATGTTTTCACAAAGTTAGATTGTAATGCTACAAGGCTATTGCCAAACATGCAATCGTAAATGCAGCTTTACATCGATAAAAGTGCATTGAATGGGAACTACGATAAATAGAAAGTCTGAGCTGGACTGTTCTGCGGGGGTCGCGGTAATTATTTTTTCGGGATAAGGTTACTTTAACAATGCATTTGTCACTTTCTCCCTTTCAATATGCTGCTTTCTATTATCCATAAAGTGCAAGTAGAAATTTTCATGGGATTTTCTATCGTGTGTATGCTGTTATTGGTGGAGTATAGTAATAATGAAGAATTTTAAAACAATTTTGTAAGTCATTTGTTCATTTTGTATTCTACTGGTATTCAGCTTTTTTTCTTTTATACATATCGACGGAGATTCAAGACAAAGCATTATGTCAAATTTGGCCGACAAGATTTGGCATTATCACAAAAAGTGTCAGGCAATAAAAGGGCTTAACGCACTTTGACAGAAGGGTATGAA
>JAQFXM010003318.1:0-20668 GCA_034693345.1 Entomobrya multifasciata | reverse complement strand
ATAGGCCCTCAGTTTTTGACCCCGGGGTCAAAAGGTCAAACCCTATACGCCGATCGCGAGATCTTTACCATTGGTACTGATTTCAAAAAACATAATTCAAAAATACCCAGCCGTTTTCGAGTTATCGAGGCGAGTTTCGAGTTACAGACAAACAGAGCATCCGTATTAATTAGCCTTGCGGCTACTTAATAAATACTCTCACCGAGTATCTAATAATAAAATTATATGAATGCTAAATTAAATATCTCATGCACTTTCTGCTTTGAAATGATTAGTGAAAGTAAAAAAATCAAACTTTAATGAACACTTTACCTATGTTGTACGCCATTCATTTTCTGTGACTAATACAAAAAAGAATTATGAAAAGGTAATAAAAAGCAAAAATTAACTCCTACGCCTGCCTGGATTCGAACAGGTTACCCTTGAAACCACATAGCGGAGACGCTACACGACTGCGCCACACTGTCTTTGAATAAAAAGTAGTAGAACAATACCTCTACTCCTAAACAAACGGGCTTATGTTCTACTCAAAAATGCTTTCGTCTTGTCTCACACTCATTTTTCTGCTTTGTAATAGAGGATTACGAGGCAATGCAACTTGATTAGTACAATTTTCAATTCACAATTCTGATCTATTTGTTATATACCAAGTTGTATTTTTTTCGATAATACATATTAGCTCACATTACATTGATCATTAAGTTTGTTAATGTGAACTCTTGATAGTTAAATTGTTAAGGCAAGATGAGTGACGAAACGAAGAAGCAGTTAAAATCTAGTGGTCCCCCTGACGACCCAACCAAGTTAATGCGGGAGTCCAGTTATCTTCGCAGCATTTTTCCTGAAGAGGTAAAACTTGTTTAGTTTCCTTAGTAACTAATTATTTTAATTCAATCAGATCTGTTACATTTAAGGTTTATTTTGTAAAATATTCTTGTTTCCATTCTTCAAAAAAATCAGGTGTGGGTCAGACTTCTGGAAATGGTTGAGCTACTCACCCCAGAGGATCTTGAAAACTGGTCTAACAGCTCCCCATATTTTCGACATCTCCTAGAAGACAAGCGGGTGACCTTCTTGTTTCCCAAAGTTTTTGAGATTCTGGCTCCAAAATATGAGGGTAATTATCCAGCTGACCAGAAAAACTGCTTTCGAGAGGATGGCGTAGTAGCTGAAGGAGACCCGTCAGGATCTGTGAAGCATTCTCATAAGCTGTCAATAGTCATGAAGTGTCGTTTGGTAAGCAGGGCTTGGAGCAAAGCCATTGACGACTACTACCAAGATCCAAACAAGGCAGTTGCTGAATGTTTTTCTGAAGTCAAATATGACCAGATGACATATGAGCGTTATCGGTAGGTGTACCAATTTAGAAAAAATCCTTGCGCTAATGTCGTCTTCTTTATAAATTACAGAAGATCTTAATTATTTTTTTAAAACTATTTTGTTAAGGCGTACTTTGGACCAGATTGAATTATGGAAAACCTGGCGATTCGGGTTCTTATTCACTTTTGGCGTGATGACTCCGAAACAAGATCCTGGACGATTTATCAAGCACTTCGAAGACACGCACTTCCTCCAGAAAAATCCCTTCATCACACGGTCGATCTGCCTGCGATTATTCCATCAAGATTATTACAATTTGAATCTCCAAATCATTTCCTCTCTGATGAACAGGATTCTCACTGACTATGGGCAAAATGTGTGGTTTTGCTACATTTTCATGGATGTTATTCCCTATGGTATCCAACCACTATCATATATTCGGGGCTTCATGCAGCAGTACATGGAATTGAGACGCTGGCTAACTAAGATGCCGAACCTAAGAATTTTGAAAATCACGCAGGCATTCCAGCAGTACGGGGAAGATTGGGAGCGCTTAGATCCTGAATGTGAATTTTTAGACCCTCTCATTCAACATATGAATAGGTACCCTTTGCCAAAATTAGAACAGTTGGAGGTTCTCGCCGTTACAGATTTGTTGACACCCACCTTTAACCATCTTCTTCGTCAAAATAATCACGTTTCTGGAGTGAAGATAGAAAGGAAACATTGTCATGAAAAAGCGTTCAAATACGACTTTGATTACTTGTCATCCTCACTTCCGAATCTGAAGATGCTGGCAATCAACTCGTTTACGGAGCAAGAGCTTGTCAAATTGGAAGAGAAAAGAAGTGAATTGCATCTGGAGAAATTGCAGCTAACTGATCCAAAAGGATTACCAATTCTTTGGGAGAGATTGCTTGGTTTGACGAAGGGGTCGAATGAAACATTGACTGAGTTAATTTTGGAGTTGCCTTTTGTTGAGAAGCAGGAAGGTGAGCGTCTTTTGAGGATGACTAAATGTCGTGATTTAGTGGGTCATCTTGAAAAGCTGGAGCGTGTCTCCCTTTTCGTTGGACGGCCACTCTTTTTGGATTGGCTACTGCCCATGAACAGTACTTTGAAGGAGATGAAGTTTGTAATTCCTCCGGGTCTTGAGGCGATGAACGGATACGACAAGGTGGTTAAGGAGCAAAGTATCGAACTCTTTGGATTTGAGGAAAGAATTGACAAGTCAAACATTTGGCAGGCGTTTGGAAAACTGAAGACAGTCAAGATTGGTAGAGGTCACTGGTCTGATTGCGAGGAATGGCAGGAGTTTTCAAGGCCGTAGACATTAGATGATTAGGAGGAGTAGCATTCACTGTCTATTAATGTAATCATGATTGATTTGATATGATGTGAATTTGTAATTGAATATCTTTTTTCCTAAAAAATGTTGAATTCATAAAATGTAAATTAAATGGGAACATATCTTTTTAATGTAGACAGAAGTGTAATTTCAGACTATATATTTCTCATAAGAGTACTCTTAGAAATAATCATGCATTTTGGCATTTTTCATAGCATAAAAATCATATTACAAGTTAGCTGAAATAATTTCGTCTACGTAGCTTTCCAATTAAAAAATCTAATCTTAAGTCCACTCGATTCTTTATAAAAACCTTCCATTTTTGCTCATGACCCTTGACCCTTGGCATATCGCTTGAGCATTTCTACAATAATGTTCATATTTTAATCAGGATAGGGTTTAATTTTCTCAGTTAAATCATTCACAGCTTTCACCAAATTTTTCCAATTTGACCCTTCCTGAAGTACGTCTTTCATGGAAACTCTTGGCGAACTGGTGCGATCCGTATTTTCATATCATACATTATCCATGTCAGGCTTTAGCTGATTTACTTATCGTATGCCATGAAGAAAATAAGTTTGCAAATTTCAAAACGAGAAAAATAAGTTTATCGCTTTTTATTTCACAAAAATTGGAATTCACGCAATAATTTTTCGATAATATCGTCATCGACACAAACAAAATTAGTGGCAAAATCTCATCTTTAAAAAGTCAACAAGTCGTTTGTAAAACACATGAGAAAACTGTCTTAAGATTTTATATTAATAATACATTTCACCTGGCCATATATATTCATTCATGATTGTATATGGATCTCCAAACACTACACTAAACACTCTTCTAAATTACCCAACAATTAAATCAGCAAACTGCAAAAATCCTCTACCAACCAGCACAACAAGAACTGAGATTCTTTGTAAATATTTCGAGCAGTTTTTTAGCAATATTTTGTTTTTTTCAAAGTCAAGAAATTCAGTACATGATTTTTATACCTTTTCAATTAATTTACTTTATTTGCGTATGACTTTAACTCATATGCCAATCATAAGAGTTCCAGGTAGCGAATCGAAAAGAAGACCAGTGATTAAAATTAGATAAGTTACAATATCTTTCTTTAAATTGGAATTAGAAATATTTACAATTAATCTTTTGGGTGATTATTTTTTTTGAACGCGATGTTATCGATTTATAATTTTTTATTTGATAATATAATCACACCCTTTTGTCATCTATACAATTGACAAAGCCAATAAAATTGGATCTAAAATATTTTTTATATGATCATCTTGTTGACAAGTGGAAATTTTCTATCAATACATAACATCTCATCTAACAATAAAATCTTTTTTCTTCATTCTTCTGGTTTTGTGGCAGCGACTCTATATTAACGTTAATAGTAATTTTTTATACTAGTTGCTATTATTTATATATTAATAGTATACTTATATAAATATTAATTACTTAAGTAGTATAGTTTAAGTATATAGTATGCAGATACTGACTAGTAATCACACAACAATTAAAAACTCCTCATATTTCAATGCATACACGTACAATACATAGTAATTAGTTATTACACAATTAATCAAGTACTTTTTAAATTGCTTTCATTTTAACCTTCATTTTTTTAAAATCAAAGTTTCACTTCGTCTTTGGTGAAAAAATTTGTGTATTGAAATATTTTGTTTTCTTCTTGTTATACCATTTATTTTTTTCATTTAGTCTAGAGCACGATTGCATTGTTGAACTGTTTTCTTGGAACTTTTTGAATTATGAATCATCATCACATCTACCTGATAAACGGTAATTATTTAAAAGTGTAGCATTTCATTTCTGGACGAAAACAGAAGTTGGATGTTTTATGTTTTTTATAAATTATTTTTATCTGTGCAAAAGCCTTTTTTTGTTATTATTATAATTAAGTTTGAATAATATTAATTGAAATACTGGATTGTTAATTCATATAATTGCTAATACATATAAAACGTGCTAGTTAAAATTTACAAGTTTAAATACACATAGTCGACAAGGTAGTTTTTTTAAATACGCATTGACATTTACATTTAATTACACTGTTTACTAAAAACTAAATTGCAATAATACATTTATTTTATCACAAAAAAAACAGAGAATAAAATTTGAGTGGAATGTTTAAAGAATGTACAGAAATTTGCAGAAAAGTCTCTTAAAAAGTTGTATTAGTTCGTTGAATTGAGTTTTTTGCTGGTTAAGTCGTTGTAAAAAACTATTCCAGGTTATTAATTTTCAACATTTCAATAAATTATATTTTTATAATTTGCAAGATTTCATAAATCTAATCTCAAGCAGCTTATTACATCTCTGTGATAAAAGGGAAAAATAAAATTTTTTAAAGAAAGGTAAATGAGTTCATAATTTTGCGGACCAAATAGCAATTAAATTAACTATTCATTTGAAATACTTCCTGAAATATTATTCTTTGATGTGGTATATTTCGTCAATAATTTACTTTATTTTTACTTTTCTATCTTGAAATTATTATATGTATAAAAAATCACGCGTAATGAGAAAAGGTGCCACTGAGAATTATAATTCACCACAGTATGACGTGTGGACTAGTATTTAAAGTAATACAAGTAGAAAAATGAATTCTGTTTTTTTTGGGTGACGATGATGTGATGCGCAATTTGTACCACAAACAACAACATTAATTCTTATTTATAATAAATTAAATTTAAAAAATGCAGTAATAAAAATTGTTATTATCTTATTAAAGTAATTTCACAGATATCCTGTAGTCCTTCGTAAAACATGTTTGTTTGTCAGTGTTGTGTGTTTCACTTATTGAATTTAAATTTTCTCATCTAAAGTCTCATTGGGTGTGAGCGAACTGACAAGATGAATATAAGCTTATTATCATCAAAGCAAAAGATCATAACAAAAATAATCATCGCAATACTCAGAGATCTTCGCCTTTTGCTTTTCTTTTGATTGTTGCGGTTATTATTATTTTTTCCGTTCTAATGATGACTGTGAGAGATGACAGCCTCGTAATTTTCTGGGGCAAAAATGTCAGGGGCGGATCGCCAGGATTGGCGAGTACAAACATGAGGACCTCTCCACCACTTGTTAAAGTCTTCGTAGTGAGATGGTTTGCGTGCGACGCGTGAAGAGTAATGTGCCATGGCGCAAAGACGACAGAAAAAGTGAGTATTAATAAACTCGCCAGTACCCTTCCACTTGAAGTACTCATTGTACAGGTCATCATTAGTGTCCAACTCGTGAAGATATTGGGCGAGCTCTTTCGGCGAAGAAAAGTCATCAACGTGGATGTACGATCTGTCAGGTGCGACACGTTTGTAGTCATCGGGATGAGCTCCCATTACAATGGGCAGTACTTTGTTGCTAATACAAATCAAAAACCAGAAGTCAAATTAAAACAACAGCAAAAAGGCGTTTTTTTATTACTTATCGTATCATTGATTGCAAAACTGAAAAGTATGTATATCATGTATGTACATACTATATAGTTCATGTTTAGACATTAGAATATAATTATCATGGTTGAATTTCACTACTCACCCCAACCCATTGACAAAAAATTTCTCTGAAATATAATCTCGACAGTTGGAGTTCTCAAAAGCTAAGTAGAATTTATAGTTTTTAGAGAGCATCTCAAAGCATTGTTTAGCATTAGCACGGGAGCATGTATGACTTCCACAGGCGCCGTAAATGTCCACTTCAATGTATTTTGCCAGTTCCCTTGCGTATTCCAAACGATTATTCTTAGCGACGCAATTCGAGACAAACCATGCTACCTTTTTCGTTTTCCCTTCTGCATAATTGACAGCTAAAATAGATTTAATTTATAAATAAACATTACATTTTAAAACAAAAGTGTCTATGATAATGATGCTTTTGAAATATTTTTTTTAAATACTCACCTTGCGGTAAGCTACGCACGGAATCGTCAAAATAAACCCATTTCTCATATGGCGTCACAATGTCCGAATCATGTCGGTACGTGGCGGTTAGATTAAAAGCGTTTTTCTCAAGAAAATTTTGCGTGTTGAGGGGACATTCGAGCATGTACATCACCCACAACTGGCCCGGAGGTCTCTTAATCTTTGGATGCATGAAAACATCTTTAAAAACTACTAGATCTGCTTTATTAAGCTGAGCTCGGTTTCCTGTGAGACGACACGCGTTAATTGGGCATCTCTGTTGGAGAAATGTTTGCCGTCCATTTGTTATGTGAGAGCCCCAGCTCATTCCAAGCCCGTAATATAACAGAATAGTCTTAATTTTCCCCAGTCTTGGATCTCTCATTGATGATGATGATAAGGATGAAGACAACATGGCGTCATTCACACCACTCTGATGATAATTATTGAAGTAATTATTATGATCTGTGTTGCCATGCTTTATAGGAAAATCTACGCTGTTTTGTTTCATTACTGAGATTACTGCGCGATTGCCACCAGCATGGCGACGATTGTCACGGTCATGTACACCCTCATTTTTCACACTCTCCAAATCATCATCCCCATCATCACCCGGCTCCTGCGTTGAACCTCCCACAGAAGGTCTCACTGTAGTTGTAGCAGTAGGCCCTCCCTCAAATCCCCAAGAAATGTTTGCATAATTAATCGGGTCGTCAATTGCAAACATAAGCTGGTCAATGACTCGGTCACTTCCACTGCTACTATCGTACCAAAGATTAGCATAGTCAACATTATCATTATTAGGAGGTTTCGACGCTAGCCAAGATGCAGATGGATAAAATATGGAAGCTAGTCCTCCAGGAGGGGTAGGAAAATAGTCTCCTCCAGTCAAAAACCACTGCCTTTCCCTTTTCCGCACTTGACTATTCCCGTCACCGCCGGGGTATAACAAATCAGTGTCCGCTGTTGTAGTTTGTTGCTGTGCTGGGTCACTTCCCAGCTCATTGTTAAATTGACTATTATCCCCCAACGTATTCCCAGTTAAAGAGTTTATATTATTAAATGCGTTGGGGTTGTTACTGGCTTGTTGCGCCAACTTCACTAGATTACTGACAATCACATTATTATTTTTTATAGTTTTTGGTGGCGGAGTTGTTGACTTATCAGCAGCGTCCTCCTCTACAGCGCCTCTGTGGCCAACAAAGTTGTCATTGATGTACTGTTGAATAGCATCATCATCACCATCACCACCCCCACCCCCGCCGCCTTCACCATTATTCTTAACTGCTCGTCCTTCAAGGTACGGCTCTAAAATTGCAGACTTTTTCTGAGATTCAAGTTGTTCACGTTTCCCCGAAACATGACCATTGTTGGCATCTTTGCCAAATGAGGATAGTCTACTATTACCCCCACCAGAGGGAATAGACGAGATCAAAGGACTGCTGCGAGGTGCGTGATTAATATTATTATTGTTATTAGCAACTCTACTGAGAATATCTTTGTTGTGTGCTGCTGCTGCTGATGAGGATGAGAAAGACGAAGGAAAGTTTTGTTGATGTTGCTGCTGGTGCTGGGAGCTTCCGCTCGGATTGCCCCGATTATGATTGTTTTGTTGGATGAGATTCTTCACATCTTCATTGAAGCTGACAAAGAGGAGAATGGCAAATAGGGAACAGCATGTGTAAAAGCAGACTGGCACCCGCAGTCTACGAAGTTTTCGAAGCATCACTGATCATTTATCTTTGGACTGGATTTATGGGTTTTCTTGTGGGTGAAGACGGTACAAGCTCTGGATTTAATGATGGTGATTTATATAATGCGATGAAATGATGTTTGTTTTTAAAATGGACGTCGTGAGTTGACTTGGGAACCATACAAAATAATGTAGTATTTATTCCTATGGAGCTACTACCCTTGAATAGTAATCATGCGCTTTGTTGTAGTGCAAAAAGGACGAGTAAAGTGTTGATGCTGTTGCTTTTACCCGTAAAGTTTCAATGGAGAAAGGATGACAGGAAATGGTGATGATCAACGGTTGTATCGGACACATAATTTCTGTAAAATTGGAAAACAAATATTTGATATATTTAAAATAAAATTTAAAAATATGAGACGAGCACAAAACTAATTATTATGGCCATCATGTTTTGAACTATATGCCAACCTTGTGGAAGCCAGGTGAAGAATGGGCATTTTTCAAAAATCATGTTTCAGTTACAAAGAATATTATATGATATGGCATGATATATTTGGCACGTGTGTGGATGCAAACTATACTTAGAACTTTTTATTATTGCGCGATCAAAATATCCTAGTTTTGATTAGAATATTACAACAAAGAGTTATGCATGTTTCACCAGCGAAGCTATTTTTTCTCGCAAGGCAAGGCCACTCAAATATTAGCAGCAACAAAGACAAGCACGTTAGAAAAAAGGGAGAAGAAGCCAAATAAATTTGCACAAATTGGGTTAAATACTGCAAGCTTGTTAAAAATAGTATGGTAGCATATATTATGCAAATATGTAGGATAATAATGTGATCAAAGATAGGGTTAAGTACTATAAGTACTTCTCAATCCAATATCAAATGTTGATCTTTAGCTTTTCACCATTGCTCGGGTTACAGAAATGATCGCTCAGCTATTTTGTTACTAGATCACTGTTTTTTTGTTTGTAAAGTAAATATAGCAATGTTAAATGTACACTGGGGTTTATGTTTGTATTGTTTAACAAGATCAACATTGAACATCTCGTAGGATATTTTTATTGATTTAAAGAATTACATTTGAGATTTGACCTGACAAATTTATTAGCATGTGGAATGTACAAACTATTTTTGTGTAAGTTATTTTTATCTGCATATATTTTTAATTATTCATCTTCGGATCCAAGCAGTGAATTTTGTGCAAAAATCCTCAGATAACTTATATAGAACATAGTAACGCTTACTGCCTATTTAACTTGTAACTTTTGTAACTGCTTTAACATACATATATACGACTTTCTTTTAACAATAGAACAACTACATATACTTACCTCAGCAGTTCAGTTTCAATTGTCTCACCACTTTAATTTCAAAAAATGGAAGCTCATTAACAAAGTCCATGAGTTTACACTTATCCCACACCAGCAACACTAAACCAAAATACTAGCCCCTTTTAATTACAACTTTTTTCCTTGTATAAGGAAGCTAGATCATTTTACAAATTTTTTGAACACTTGTAAATGCAAAATGGAGTGTTAATTACCAATACCAATCACAGTGACAGTTAGAACAATTTTAGTAAAATTCACACAAAAAGGTTAACATCCTATTTGAAAGGACACTATATAAAAATGCTTAAACTTTAGTTAGTTAACTTGTTCCGTAACACGCAAAAATCACTGCAAGTCCAAATTCCACATTATCTTCTTGCCGCTGCTTTCTTTTTTGTAGCAGTAGACCAAACAACAACAGCATCTCTCTTCACACTTTGAGAGGTAGTAAGAGAAATTGTGTCTTAACAATTTTCAAAAATAAAAATAAAACTATCGATTACTTTACACGTTCCATTACCCACAAAACCATCTAGACTTGACTTGGCTTATTGGCTTGTATTTTTTTACCTGTATCTGTTTTTAATAGTTAGTTTGTGTTTTTAATGGTTATAAAAAAATCAAATACTGTTTTTGGTATATACTTTTTTGTACTAGCATGTTTCTTTCTGGTGTGTGTGCACTTGACTGTGAGGTAATACCAACACAACAAGGTTGTTTTTCTCTTTTTCCTTCTCTCTTCCACATCTCTCGTCTTTCTCTCTCTTCTCCTTTCTATCTCTCTCTTGCTGCTGCCGATGAGAGAGAAAAAAAAGAAAAAAAAGAAGCAGGATGGAAGAATGAAATGAAAGACGTAGTGTTTACATTTTCCCAGCTTTCCCTGTGGAGAGGAAAGCATAACATAAAGTATACATGTATGTATAAGAGCTGTTGCTGCTATTTAATACGTACATTTTTATAATAATAGCTATATTCCCTTTCCAACATTTTCACTCTCTCTCTCCCTCTCTCTCTCGCCGACTTAAGTAAAGAAATACCTACTTCCATGATGATCATATATACTTCATCGTGACATAACACATTTCGGATGGATATCAGTTGTACTTGTAAAGTTTTAGCAAGTTAAGTTTACTAAGCGACACATACAGAAGGAGAGATATACATATAACATTAATAATAATGGAAGGGAATTGGGGAAAACATGAGTTGTGCTCGTGCTTTTTCTGCTGCTCACTGCTCTAAAAGCTGTTGTGATGCTAAGAAAGCTGGAAAAGGGGGGAAATAGAAAGCTTGAGTGAGTAAGGTGGTCTGGTCTCTGTAGTAGTTGGTCTGTAGAATCTCCTCCGCCGCTTTTTCAATGCATGGTCTACACACAAGACAAGGCACGGCACGACAGACACACTCAAAGCTTAGTTTACTTGAGTCACCAAACCTTTTTTGAGTAAGGCAACAAGGAAAAGAAGGGAATGAGAGCTGAGCTGTGAGCTGAGTTGAGAGAGAAATGTGATGTTGTGAAAATCTTGTTAGAAAGCAGGCATGCATATTGTATAGCCTGTGAAAACCAACTTGAGTGCAAGACGAGGAAAAAGAGGGGAGAAGAATGGAATGAGAGAGAAAATGAAGCTGCTGCTGGAACAAATATAATATGAGGGAGAGAAGAAGAAGAGAAGAGAGGAATATTGTACAAGCTGTAGATGTAGAGTTCCAGTTTCAATTGAAGCGGAGGAGTTGATATGTTTTGTAAAGTAGGTAGGTAGGTATGTACATTACATGTCTTTATAGCATGACTACATGACAAGGGCATGGAAATATTATTGTGTAAAAAGGGACCTTCTCAGGTTCAAGTCTAAAAGTACATATATATGGTTGTATGTTGTATTGCTTTGTGAACGGACGGACACTAAAGCACGATAAAACATACAATGGCAATGTAAAGGAAAAAAGGTCTACAGCATTTGTCAATGGCACACGGGCATAACCAACAGTCAAGTCAACTCTCTGAAAATCTCGATCTGAGGAAAAATAGTGTAGTAAAATATGTATGCCTATTCATTGTATTGTATTGTATTGCAGTTTTTGGAAAGGTGGATATTATTTTACAAAAGCCATATCACTACTTTATATCTCATCTGGGTATCCTCCACCACCACCACCTGCATGTAGTGAATTAGTAGTAGCGGTGGCGGTGCGGTGGTGGAGGTAGATTGGATGTTATATGATATTGTATGGTATGTATGTACTGTGAAGGGTTAACTTGACGCGTGTGTGGAGGTGATGGTTTGGTTTTGTGGATAAAGTAGAGAAAGTAGATTGAATTGGTGATTGCTTTTAGTCTTAGTCTTCTCCTCTGAGCTTAACTTAATATAGCATGACAGGACAGACAGGAAAAGATATGCTTTTCTTTCTAGCTTTAGAGCCACTGCGGCCACCACCGCTCTGCTATTAATAAATAGCAGGAAGAATGGTGTAATCTACCTCAAGGCATCTTTTTGACTTGCATAACAGCAGCAGCAGAAGGCTAAAGAAAACGGAGAGGTGTATAATGATGGTTAGATGGGTAGTCACCTTAACTAAAAGATTTTGTTAACCAACCATACAAAGTAGAAATGCTAAAGATCCTTTTCTCTCTAACGATCTCTTGTAAAGAAAAGTACACACATGAAGAAAGGTTTCGTGTGTGACGCAGTAACCGGAGCAGAACGTGTTCATTTTGTTAAACTACAAGTTTAACTAAGTATTCTAGTACAAAATTGTACGCTATTATCTACTTTAAAAGGAGTAATCCTTGTATAAATTTAAGTGCACATATTTATATTAGTCAAGCATCTTTCTCTGTGATGACGTAAGCAGGAGAACAAAGTGGCTCGCTTGCTAAATACAGAATATTTGCTCAATGTTTGCTTTTGTCAACAATTTAAAATAGTGTATGAAACGTTCACTAAAAAGATAGCCTATTTTGTAGAGATAAGATCAGTGAAACACAAAAAGAAACAAAATTTTCTTACTGCACACATGAATTTCGTTAAATAGAACAACTTTTTTTAAAATTGAAAATTCAAACAATTGAAATTCAGTGATTTAAACTTGCGTTGGGACTTTGAAATCTATTAATCCGTTTATAAGAAATATTGTTCTGAGTTTCCAAATCCCAAACTGTATGCTTCCATATCATTTATTAAACAGTATGGCTATGCAAGTGTAAATGGATTCTAGTCATCCAAAAAATATTTCCCTTGGTCTCCGATCTGCCACACAGGTCATTATTTAGTCTAACTGTAAGAAGTAGTATGTAACACATCTTCCAACCAGCCTTGGGGACAGAACAGAAAGTATTTTATGCAATTGAAATCCATGGTCCATGATCCTCCATAACACGTGCATGTACAAATACCATTGCTGTCCAAAAGAAACACTTTTTTTCTACAAGAAAACCAGAAATGATGATACTGAGATGCTGTACATATATGCATCTCTGCTCACTTGTGCTAAAATTACGTGAAAATGTACCAAAAAGTCATTTTTCTTTTTCCAATTTCCTTTTTCTCTCTCACCATCATGTCCTATGTCCTCTTGTGTGTATTGCATTGTCTGCTTCACAAGATAACAAGGTAAGATAGATAGATGGATAGATAGGAGAATAAAGGGGAAAAGATGGAAGATGGAACAAGAGTACACATTGTTGTTGTTAATCCCGTCATGACGTTCATCGCATCGTCGTATCCCAGCGTACCTTCACTTTTCCAAATGAAACCCTTTTAGCAGAAAAAAAGACGCGTCTCTCTAGCTTTCTATCAGGGTTGCCTACCAAGTGGAAAAAGTGCTGAATTAGTGATGATGATGAAGATAATGGGGGAAAAGGATGAGCACACAATAATATGTAAGGTAAACTCTGTGTAGACGCTCAGCAAATAAGATGAACAACAGATAAAGAGTGACTTTGGCTTATTGGGTTTTTGGCTTTTATCATTATAACAAGGCTCTTTGTCTGTCTGTCCATCCATCTGTCAAATAGAATCCTGACTAAACAGAAGAAAGCCAATTAAAAACGGAAACGTGAGATTAATTAACAGATAATTGACACTCCGTGTCAATCAGTGAGTCTTCCTATTTTCATCAAAGAAGGTATAGTATTGTCATGTATGTTGAAATAGAAAATAGTGATACATATTTTCTATCCAGATTTGTTATTTGGCTGTAAGCTATTTTAAGTATGTTGTATAATAATCATACAATCAAAGTTTAATTCAAGCTTCATAATAGCTTATTGCAAAAAAAACTATGTATATATGTTATAGAAGTTGAACTTATTCTGAAAATACTATTTTTTATTGCTTCAAACATCACAAAAATCTAATTTTGGAATGTGGCCATACAAGTCAATCAAAATACTTGAAATAGTAAGGTCATCACGCATCCATTGTTTGCAGCTGCTACTTGAATTTGAATTATGACTCAACACATCACAGCCAAAAAAAAATGAATAAAAGGCTATAAATTATGTTTAACATAAAAGTAATTACAAATACACACACAAAAATATATACAACAATGAGGATCGTGTTTCATCTCTACTCACTTCTTTCATGTAAACTTTACTCTAAGTGGCATTTTTATTGGTTAACTTTGTGATACTTTTTGTAAAACAACTTTTTTTTCTTTCTTCATACAAAAATTCTAGTTTAATTTACAAGTGAACTTGGCGGTCAGTTGTTTAAAAAGCTATTTATTTGTTGCAAAAAAGTGCACCTGACCTCTGACACTTTTTTGCTGACTCATTCAATTTGGCATTAGTCATAAGAAAAAAACAAAAATACACACATGCAAAAGTACAACCACGCTACGCAACCGGTCACCAAAAATAGCGTATAAAAGTCGATGAACATAGTTAAAAGTTAAATATTACTCCTATTAAACCGTCATGGGGTACTCTAATGAATAATGGGGCTTGTCTCCTCGCCACACAAAAAAAAACATAGTTTTATTTTATTTATAAAAGTCATCAAACTTAAGTGGCATCAGAGGATTAAAGTCTGCATCTGCTCTGCGATATAAGCTGATTCATTCACTGATCATCTCTCTCTGAATGAACAAACATTCTTTATTGTCAAACAGCACGCAAAAAAAACAGAGCAAAAAAGTGTAAATCATCAGAGGCGCACAGGGACGGTATAAGTAAAAGGAGGTCTTCAAGTTGTAATAAAAAAAGAGAAATTTAACTTTACTAACAAAATTTTCGCAAAAATATTTTTACATAAGGATTTTTCATTACAAACCAAAAAAACACTCTGATTTTTTTTTGCATATGCACCTAAAATGGAACTACTAAAAGATATGACGACTTTGGCTTAGTTTCTGTTTTATGTTTTTTTCGAATGAGCTGTCATTAAGGATGAGGTATATACGTAAGTATATAAGATTGTGCAGTAAAACCCCATCGGCCATTTTTCTTATCTTACCTTAAAGGTTAAATGATTTGATAGAAATAAAAAGTTTGAACCGACACCGACAAAACCGGCAAAAGCAGCAGAGCAGAGAAACTTTGTTACGTATTTTTAGCTAACAAGCAATTATGTTAATCGTTAATCTACCTTTAATTTACCAAATCATTTTTATTGTTTTTTTTTCTTCTTCTTCAAATGCTTTGTCGTCATCATCATCGATATATCCAAACCACTTAGGTAAAAGCTTGAAACACATTTTCGCATTGTTTCTATTTTTTGTATTTTATCAACCTTTTAATCGGTACATGATGCTCAGTTCAGCTCAGCTCTCAGCTCAGGTGCTAGAAAGAATGTTGTTCTCATTAATCTGCAAAAGACATCTTTTTTTTTCTTTTCCTCTTTACAGTCGTCCTCAGTGGGTGGTTTCGCTAACAACTGACTTTTATTGACAATAGTGGATATTTAATGAATGTTGTTAGCATCTCTTTAAACTCTATTCTTAAAATGGTCTCTTCCTCTCTCTCAGTCAACTGAGCAGACAGCAGGCAGAAGAAAATTTATATATAAAAAATAGGACAACTTTTTTCGTAACGCCTTTTTTCTTCTGCTTGAACACAATTACAATTTACAAAGCGTGAGATATATGGTTTCGCTAAATGTCATAAAACCATGAAAACTACATGCAAAACAAAAAGTAAAACATGATGTTGTTGTGGTTTGTGCTTCTACATTCTATATCGTATGTTGATATAGTGCCTAGTGCGTAGTGCAATATGCAAAAATGTTTCAAGCTGCTACACAAACAATAAAGCTGAACACTCTCTTATTGTCTAACTTGACTACAGTAATTAAGAGCAGAAAACCGGAAAATTCATGATACAGTTAGGCTGCCTCTCTCACTGCACTACACTGAGAATTGTGATGGCAAATGGCGATGGTGATGCGATGAATCAAAAAACCAAACCGACTTTATCTTTGTTTGCATGCGTTTAATGCCATTATTATTATTATTATTAAGCATGTCTCTTTCTTCTTCTCTTGCATATTACAAACTCTTAACTAACAGAGATTACTACATACATTTCAAATTGTTCTACACACATACACACAACACATTATTATGTACTAACAAGGCAATTATAATAATAAGAAAAAAAAGCATCAGTAAAGTAGCAAAAATTTACTAGACAAATCATTCTAATTTCAAATTCTAATGATCATGGTTGGTGTATGAAGATGATGATGGATGCTCATCACATCACATCAGTCAAGTCGTCATCGTCGTCACTGAAAAATGTAAAAATGCAAATAGTAAGCTGTATAGTTAGTTATCTTTTGTTGAAACTATCTTTCAAGATCTGCTAATGGCATGTTAGCCTTAACTAAAGGAATGTAATGCGCTATCTAATAATACTGCCCGCTGCTGTTTAGCAAAGACATCCGGCAACTATTATGCACTCTATTGTTTGCTTTAACATGTTGTATTTTCTGTGGTAAATGATAATGATAATATGACATAACATAACGTTTAAACTAAATATCCTCACGAGCATTTATCCGACTGAAATCAAGGTCATCTTAAATCTAATGAATATTGTACAATGTATTGTATATATACATATGTTTGATATCACTGCACTACAAACACAAAACACAATAAAAGATACAACTATTACCGCTATGATAAGCTATTATGATATAAAAATAAATAAGCAACAATCATTCATCACTCAAGTCAAGACACAAGTCAGCACAATATTTTTTTTTACTATTCAAAAAAAATTGAATTGGAATCATTTACATTTTTAAGCAGAAAATCATGTTAACATCATGCATGCACATGATAAAAATGGTGTTGTTATTCAATAATATGTATACTATCTAAATAAAAAAATCTTGTTGCATTTTGCATGTGTGTACTTATACTCTAGTGATTAAATTTGATAATACTAACTCAAAATGTTATACATTAGCCCGTGATAATGACCACGTCAATAGCATCATCATCATCATTTCCTTTAAAATGTTGCAAAAAAAAGAAAATCATTTAGCCAAGCCAACTCAAGTCAAGATGTATCAACCAAACCACCACCACACTTTGCAGCCATTAATTTTAAAAGGCAGCAGGTGGATTTTTAGTACATATTTGATAATACTAATCCAATCATGACGAATAATCTTGTTACTAACTGTACTCCATTTGTGTGAATTGAATATTACATATTTTTAAAAGCTCTTCTGATCCAATGCCATGCCATGCGCAATGCAATTCGTCTGCCATGCCATATTGTACCTAAAAAAACATTAAAGTAAAAGCAGACAAGCATCTTCTTCTTCTTCTTTTTCTCATTCAACAAAGATCATTATCGTTTACAAGAAAAAGCTTTACTTTTGTGTGCATTTCAAAGTACAAAGTATTATTTTTATGAAAATAGTTAAAGTTAAGTATGTGGGTTCTTATCTTTAAAAAGTAAAGAAGAAAAAAAATTCAGTAACAATAAAAATGATGATGTACAAAGTTTGTATGTAGATTTTTTTTCTTCTTCGGAATATTTAGGTTAGTCAGATGAGATGAAATAAAGCAAGCATAAAGATGTAGTACATAAGGAAGAAGGCGTAAAATGTTAAATGATTATCAAAAGGTAAGTTGCATTAGGGTAGGTTGTCTTGTGGGTATTCAAAAATGCTAAGATGTGATTTTGATGAAAATGATGACGACGAGATTATCAATAGTCAAGTCTCATCTTCTTAAGCAGATGTGCATTATGAATATGATATGAATACTACTTTTGAGCATGCATATTATCCTTAAATTTTGTAAGCTTTGTACTTATTTTTTTTACTGGAATGATTAAATCGTACATTTTTATGCAACGTATAAAGCCAATATACAGTTTTTGATTTGACCGATGCGGTGGATATGAAGTTTTTTGAGTTTGCTGCCAAGATACCAAATTGATTGAGATTTTTTTAAATCAAAAATTTATAATTTATAACTCACCTTATCATTTAAAAAGGGTCTCTCTCTCTGACGTCTGACGTTATACTTATATATATGTTTTTTGCTTTAATTCACCATAAATCACAAATTAAACAAATAATCCAACTTCACTGTTTTGTGCTGTTCACGTATGGTTACTCCAACTGTCAAATGGTGACCACCGAAAAAACTTGTTCTTTTCAAATACATTTTTTCTGCATGCATAAATACTACATTCACTTGTTCACTTTTTATGAAAACTGTTCGTGTCACTTTTTAAATATAAACAGACTAACAATTTTTTATTGACTATCATAAAAAAATTTTTTTATCAAGACTACAAATTTTCCACATTCATTTCATGTCACCTTCACTCAAAATAGCCCTTTTTCTTTCTCTCTTTACCTTTCTGCCTTTTTTTTTTGTTCTTGTCTCCTGCTCAGTTAAGTACACACTGAAAACAGTTTATATCTCTTGAGCATGTCATGTTAAAGAAAAACGTTAAAAATCAAAAATATAAAATAGTGCAATAACTAACAAGACAACAAGAATGAAGCCACTTTTGTATAATATGTTTATACTATATGGTCGTTAATATTCAAGAAGCTTTTGTTGAAAGAGCGGAAGTTGAAATGGTGCATCAGCAGCAGTTAAGTTTAGCTTCAGTTCAGTCAGCGACTTCTTCTTCGACTTCTTCATTCATGGCCGGTGGCTAATGTGAGTTGAACAGTGAACGCTATTAAACCCTTTTTTTTACTGCTGTTATTTTTTTTTTGAGCACTATGACTTTGCTAACTACAGAGACTATATAGTACTTATAAATCGACAGTTAACAGGGTATCATTATTGCACTCAACGCATAATACTCAGTCACCATTGCGTGGCGTTTTCCGTGCAAACCCACCCGCAAAAAAATAAAAATCCCTCTTGTATAAATATTATGTATACCTGTATGTTTACCACCTGTATCTTAAGACAAAGTGTATAATATGTGATGGATGATGTAATAGGGAAATAAAAATAGGTACTTCTTTTGTGCATTTAGTAGGCGTCAAATGACACCATCAACTGAACCGAGCAAGTAGGGTTGACTTGATACTTCCCATCATACTACCATTCTTTCAAGGATTATTTCTCACGAAAACCATAATATTGGCATGGCATGATGATGGTATGGTGGTGGTAACTGCATAGGAAATGATGATTCTTGCATGTTGATTCAAGTAGCACTTGTTTAAAAAATACCTTAGTCATACTTGATTAAACATTTGATCATTTTCATGAGAAACCGATCATCATTATAAAAAAAATTGTAAAATGCACATTTTATTTGTAGAGATTACACTTGTTTCAAAAGTTTTTTTTCATACTTCCTCCTCATTTTGTTTTTAAAAAAATAACCAGGCGGACATGTTATGCAAAAATTAGTAAATGATCGCGTTTAATTTTTTTTATTTTGCATGACTATGATGACTGCGATTTCTTCATGTAATTTACCGTTTTTAACAGATATTTGACTTGTTTAATGCCCACGAAGAACAAGAAACAAGCTACAATGCATAACGGCCATCATCACCACCACCGACATCGTTGCGTTGTCGTCTCACAGACTGAATTGGAGACTACGCGAAAAAAAAACATCACCGTTTGTCTTCAATGGATGATGATGCTATATGGTTTATTATGCTTGTAAATTATTTAAGATTGAACAAAACGTTTCCTTCATCATCTTCTACTTTTATTTCATGCTATTGTAAATCTGAAATCGAGACAGAAAAAAAATGAGTAGCCAAAAATATCATGCTTGTCCATGTCAAGAATGCTAATAAGTAAGAATATGCATAGGAAAGTTTTTTTTCAAGATCAAAACAGCGATCTTGTCAAATGTATACATGTAAAATGTCATTCACGCTTGTTTACGTGTACGTTTATATACTTTGTTGGGATGTGTGCTTGTTTGATAATGATAAAAAAATGTTTACATGTGAAAAAATTTAAATTTCTGTTGTTGTTCTGACTGAAGGAGTGGTGGTGGTGATGGTAGCAAATGCACTAAACAAACAAGCTGAACAAGTGACTTGACTTGAACGATGAAGATGATGAGATGAGTACAAAACGTTTGTTATACTTGTTATTTGTGTATGTTTCATGATGATCATGTTCACACCAGGTAATATACGCCCTTGTTTGAGCTGTCAAAATGTACACGTGAAATGCTCAAAGCTGCTGATTTTAAGGAATTTAATTGATTGTACTGCATTAATAGGGAAAAAGGTGTATATTCATCATCGTCACCTTTTTACCTATCTCAAATTAAAAAAAATTATTCAAACGAGAGGAAAAATATGAAAAAACGAAGGTATGGCAATAAAGACGGTGACAGCAAAGACGATTGACGATGGGAAATTATGTTTTAAAAAAAAGTATGAAAAATCATTCTACCGGAAATAAAATTGCTTTAGCTACAGCAGGTAAATTTTTTTTGTACATGTTTAAGTCCTGACTTTGCCACGGCAATTACATATTGTAAGTAGAGAAAACTAGAGAGTTATTGCACTTTTATTTTCCACCTGCCAATAATAATGCTAATTGGAGGAGGAGGAGGAGGAGGATGATATGCG
>JAQFXM010003317.1:0-20681 GCA_034693345.1 Entomobrya multifasciata | reverse complement strand
AAGAATCATTTGTCAGTATAGGTCAATGTGACCTCGTTGGGTCAGAAATCGGGGTCAAAGGTTGCAATGTCGAAACAGATGCCATGTGACATATCGTTCGAAAGCATTTTTCATTGACAACATCATTGTTCATCATTGTCACTTGTCGCAATATAATCATCGCAGCGGCGTCGTTATGGTCGCTATTACAGCGGGTTTATTTGGCATGTTTTATCCAAAAGAGTACTTATAAGACGAATGTTGATCGGATTATATCACAACTTTGCTATACCACCAACTACACACACGCTTTAGCTCCAATGGTGTTAATGATAAGTAGTTTCAGTTAGTTGCCTGTTGAGTTGTTGAAGAGAAAGCAGCCATAATGTTTGTTTTCTTTGAGGACAAGGAAAAGACAAGGGTTCGTTCGAGTGCCGACATCAGAATAAGCTTTTACGGATGAATTATACCAAAATCCGTTTGCTTTCCTCTCTCTCTCTGTTGGGATAGATTTGGTTTGCGTTGTTTGACTAACGAAGGGTATTGTTATTGTATTATTGCACGCTCCACTTTTAATGAAAACAAATATGGCAGCGTAATAAAGTATAAACGGAGAAATTGAAAGCGATATAACTTTTCTGTTTGTTGCTTGTATATATGCCTCTTGAACAAAATGCCACTTGATAATAAAATTTGCTAGAAACTGTGCTAATTACGAATGAAAACATATAACACTGTGTATGTTTTGTTGTACAAATAACCATTAGGACATGTTAGTGCTTTCTCTTTCTCTGCAAACTTGTGTATTGGATTTTGCTCATTTAACTACAACCTTTCTACACCAATTTGTTTAAGGAGAAGAGTGTGAAAATGCAACGATGAAAATAACCAATACATAAATTTTAATACCGCGTAACAGCAAAATATAGCTTTGGAGAAAGTCCTTTTCATGATTATTAAGTGTACACTGTAGCTACTACCTATACATATAGGCATGCATTATCTATCCACTTGATATTTCTATGTAAGTATGTATAGTCCTTTTGTTTTTTAAGTATGCAGCATATTTGGTTAAAATATATGTCAGCTTAATAATAACAGTAGAATGAGCAATCTCACTTGCCGTTACTCTTCCTGCTTACTTAGCAGGTTGATGATGAGAATGCTCTTCTCTTCTCTACATATTGACGTAACTTTTATGTTGATGGTTCTTGTGTTGTGCTCTGTAAGAGTATTCTTGAAAGAAGCCTTTTGTTCTTTTGAGATTCTTTTGACGTGGGCAAAATAGTCTGCAATAATAATGCACACACGACAAGGTAATAGATGTACTAAATTTTTTGTCGTGCATTCCATAGTTTTTGTGTGTTATGCGTGTATGACAAATTTCCGGCAAGGGAAAAGTAACAAATAAGTTACATAGTTTTCCGCTATTTCTTTTGTGTGTTTCTAGTACTTTCACTTGCTGCTCTTGCGGGGGAAAATCTCCCACTCTGTTGACTCAACAAACTCAAGTGTGCTCGCTTTTTACAGCAACCATACTTATATGCCATGGAGTCATTATGGGCTTTTTATGCACAAACTTTATATATACTTATGTTTATGTTTCGTCGTCATCATCGCCTTTTTGTGAGACTAGAGAGAAAAAGTTGGGCTAAGATTTGGGTAATTTCAGGCTCACTGCTTACCGCACTGATGAGCACATTTGTGGTAACACTTTTTTACGAGGAAAAAATTGTGGCTCGAAAGTTAAGGAATTCCTTTCCTCCGTAACTTCCCAGCTCATTTAAGATCTTCACATTCTTTCTGGAGATAGACACACTTGTGCTATGTCTTGAAAATGGGTGAAGGTTGAAAGTTGAATTTTTGTATAAAAAAAACTTTAAAATGTCACTGACAAAAAGACATACATACACATTTGCAAATCGCATGCATCTGTGTGTATACTTTTTTTATTATCGTTTTTGTTATGGTCTCTTGCTTTTCTACAGAATCACAATCAAAACACCCATTCGTTTTCTTGGCGTAAAAAAGTTTGCTCTTTGCAGCATTTTTATACTAACTGAATAGAAAATTACATAGCCTAGATTCCTTGTGTGCGTCTTGCGTCTCTGAAATGATTTAGGATTGAATATAGAACCCCTGCTGAAATACTTATAGTATAGTGTACTGGTACTGGTAATGAAAAAAGGGAAACACAATGTTATATTGTTAAACACATGCATGCATACATACTTGACAAGGATATTGTGAGAGGCAAGTTTTATTACTAAAGTTAATGGGATTGGTGTCCAACCAAAAAAACGACAAAAAAACAGACTTGAGAACGATTTCCAAAAACCTTTCCTATGTACTTTTTTACAAAATATACATATTTCAATCCTTTGCACTTTCTTTTAACTAATCGGAGTGGAAGAAGAAAAAACAAAGGACAAGGACGACAAGGAGAAACAAATAAAAAGTCTACGTTTTTCTTAGATACATGTTGTTGATAGCCGGCTATATATGAAAAGCTGACAATATAACATGACACATATCAAAAAGTTGGATGGGCCGCATTAACGATCATCTGCGTGCATGTCTTGTGGAACACCATTATGAAAAGGGATCGTCATTCAAGAGTAAAAATTCTTTGCTGCGGAAAATAAGCCCGTTTATAAACAACAACAATAAAAAACATTTCCAGAGATATATGTTGTCTAACTCGTAAATTATGTGCATATATCCCACTGTTCAGAGTACAGTGCACACGACAGAGATGAAGAAGATGGATGAATTTTCCGAAACAGTAGCTCCGAAGGTTAGCAATGACTGATGGCTGTAAAAGGCAGAAGGAAATGAGATGTTATCTCATTTAAAGCACTTTTAAAACTATAAAAAGAGATAAGTGGTGCAATTTCCTAATTGCGAATCTACCACACATGAATATTTTTTTTAAAATTACGACTGGTAAATTGAAAGCCAGATTGGCAAAAGTGATATCCACAAAATGAATTTCCGGTTGATAGATTCACTTATATTTGTGGTTTAAAATGCAGTACAAGTAAAAAAAAATGTTTAAAGATATACAAATACAAAATCTAAGTTCTTGACAAATCTGGACCCTAGAATATGAATGAAAACTGTAATCATTTCCCCTTTTCTTTTCATCAGTCAAAATGCTTTTTAAAGAGATTTTTTCTTTTTCTCTGCTATACATTCATGCACTCCAAAACTCAAACGGCATTTTCAAAATTACAAGCTTACTAAATTTTAGGCGTAGACAAAGCTCTTTGATGAAAAATATGAAAATAAATGGGATTATAAAAGATAAGAGGTAGGTAAGATAAGATCCAACCCGGCAAAGAAAAGAGGTAGGTATGTATATCAAATGATACCCCCAAGCAAAACATTTGATGATCCTCCTACCACACAGTCAAAAGAAGGAACGCGCCTTTTGTGGTTTGAGGATTTTCCTCGCACTTGTGTAAATAAACGAAAAAATACTAGGAATGTGGAGTGGATGATGATGATACATCCCTCGGGCGAATGACATGGTAGTTTTACATAAAGAACAGGAGAAAATTACAGCGAGAGGGGAATAAGAATGTTTTTAAGTGCCTCAGTTGAAGGGCCCACCACCGTAGACCAAAAAGAAACAGAACTGTTTAACAAGACGCCATGTTAAAGCTTTAGCACCACAAAAGATGCCTGAGTTTCATTTGCCCTGAGGATGTAGGGTATTAGATGTTTCCTGGCGAGATCGAAAAATATTGATGAAGATGAGAAGACGGTGATGATGATGATTGTAGCATGTATTTTTCTTCGCTTCAACATAGCTACTCAAAGCCCTTGACTAGAATGTTTAGGGGAAACGACTCTATCGTATCCATACAATACTTCGGTTTAATGTCAACATTCTTTCTTTTCCTATTTCTTGCTTTTCATTCGTTTCTCTATTTGTTCTCAAAGTTTTCTCTTGACTTTTGGATATATATTTTTTCGTTTGTGGAAAATAATGCGGGGCTGGTTGGTTGGTAGTATGTATTATCCACACTTGACTTAATTCTTGGCTCTTGATTCTCAATTCCTTTTTTCGTTACATTTTGAAAGGAGGAAATTTTGTAACCCAACAAGAATGACTGCTGTTTCCTCTACATGATCCCCCTAGACGTTACACAAGTATGTACACAGGAATAAAGAATATTTCTGACAAGATAAGTATTTTTGCAATGGAAGTACCAAAACGGGGAAGCGACAAGGATAGCTTGTTGCTATTGAAATAAAGTAACTCACAATTGATTAACATGGGGAAAATTTTCCTCAAAACAGCCGTGTCGCATCTACCTAAATACTTTACATATCTCTTATTTTTGCATACAAATATTGCATGGTATTGACCGTCAAAGATATTTTTGCTAAGTTCACAAGGACGATGTATTCAAAAACGTCGAAATTGGTTCTGGAATTATATATGAAAGGGTTGAGTGGCAAATATGATTGTATGTACATATTTGCGACTCTAAATTCCTCTCTCGGTCTCAAAAGAAATATAATAAGCAGTATGAGTTGTCAAAAATAAACTTTAATAGTGAAAAAATAAAATACTAACCTTAACCAAATACATACAAAACAGTCCAACTTGAAAAGTATAATTCACTTCGCATTTTCCACAATTTGCGCTTTATTTTTATTATTCTTTTTACAGTTGGAAGTATGAAACTTTCATCCTCATTCCTCCCTCCCTCCTCCTTCATTATAGATCTTAAATCATGCGAGACGGAGACGTTAAAGATGAGTCTGAAAAAAGAAAGATAAATAGAACGTAAAATATAAAATAGTGAAAAGTGAAATACAATGAAGAGAAACATGAGAATTCCCTTTCACCACATCGACCAAAAAAGCAAAAAAAAAAAACAACCTTTCTTAATAAACCGCTATGAAAAAAGTTTTGGTTGCATGCAACGGAAAAATGCTCAATACTGACTGATCTATCTGTATAGGTACACATGTGAGTTTCTGTCGGCAAACAAGGAGGGTTATAAATACTTATCTGTGCACTTACACAATGAATATATGTATGTGTATTTTTGTTGGGAAAAGCTTGATGGCGAATAAGATGATAATCATTGAATGGGTATTCTTCTAGAACAACAATTTGGGTGCCTACCACAAAGAAAGAAGGTGGATGTGGATGTGGTGTAATTGTGGCGGATAATATAACACAAGCACAACCCCTTTCCTTGACTGGTTGATTTCCAAAAAGAACTGTATTGTTGTTATCAGATCAGCTAGAATATATATGTCCTATTTTCAAACTATTTCCCCATTTATTATAGACCAAGATAAATATAAATATACATTTTGTATATATGCTCTCAGAATCTATAAGGCTAAGATGATTTTGAGCACGGAGATGTATTGATTATTATTGCTGACTTCGTCCATTTGTAAAGTTTCGGGGAGAACCCTTTTTTCCCTTCGGGAACACACAATGTGCATACATGAACAAAATGATTACTACCAAATATATACATACACATGTCTGTAGGTATATACATATTTCCGCATTTCGTATCATCATTATGATTCAACAGGGCAGACAAAGTTTCTTGCAAACAATCATAAACCATGTATACTCTTTCTAGAGCTATTGATGAAGCTACTTTTACACTATCTCTGCAAAATCCGGGTCGTTGGATAAATTGCATTCATTTTCTTGGGAACGCTGTATCCTTATGGCTGACTATTACTGGTGTTCGTTTTTAGCTGAGTTCCTTGATAAGAAGGAAAATTTGGTTTTCAGAATGTGTTTGGTTTTGATTGAAATTGGAACGATAGAAGGATAAATTAAGTAGGAAAGTTGTAATGGGCGAAAATGATGATAGGAAGGACAGTCAATATTTGACACTAATAGGCAAACGTATGAGCACTTGAAACTGGGATAAAAGTCGAATGAAACCATAAAACATGCATATCTTATTCTATGGTGTGTAAACTATGGTCGTTTACAATAGATAAGGAGGAAAGAGACATTTCCAAAGTTTTTAGCCTAGTTCACTTCAGGTTTATTACATCCAATAATCTTTATGCATTCACAGACCTAATTAACCTTAAGTGCAGAGTGATATAGATACTTCCTGATGAACATATCTGACGAATGGGTCCAAAAACAAAAAGAGTAGAAATAAAGAAAAACCCGACTCAAAGAAGCAGGTATTTTTGGAAAGGGTGACATCGTACTTTTCTGTCATTTTCCGGACTCGTAAAATCTTATGTATAAACTGTAGTATGACGTATTTACTTTGAACAAAAGAAAATTTTGTCTATGTTTTATATTTCATTTGTATTCCATACGTCCTTTAAACTTTTAGCAAATTAGTTAATTGATTTTAAGATATGCCATGAAAATACCCATGCTCATAGTATAGTCATAATACTTTACAAGAATTGGTTCGTCTAACTCAATTAGCTTCTAAAGAACGTTTTAGTTAAACTTGGTACTTTCATTATTTTAGTACGTTATATAGTTTTATAGTATATTTTCATTGCTCAGAGAATTATGAATAATTTCCGGTCTACTGTGATTGTAAACATAGTTTTTTATTAGAATGTCGTAAAAATTCTAGACAAACTAAACATAAAATAGTCTGCATGCAAGAAAAATATTATCTCAATTTAGAAAGTACCATTTAGAAATTGAAAAAAACATTGATGAAAGCCCTATGTACACTGGTGAAAAAATCTAAAGTTGGAGTGAAAACTAGAATATTTTAACTTTGTTTCTTCATTCAACGACAACTTTCAATGTACCATACTCTCACATATTCTTGGTTTTATTTATTATTTTCTTGCCCATATTGTGTTTCAACCTTTTTTGCTTGAAGCAAGGGAAAAGTAAAACTACACATTTTCATGTAAGATCCATAATACTTAACCTCACAACATAGCACACTACAACTTTTTCCCTTTTCAATCAAGTGTGCGTAATAGCAATCAACTCGTGTCTCAACAATTTCGTTTTCTCACTTTCTCCCCATCTAGGCAGCAGCTAGGGTTTTGCACTTGCACACCCGTTACTACTATTACATTCAATCAACCATTCATAAACTCCATCTCCTGATGCACTCTTGGCTAAGAAACATGTGTATAAGAGTAGGTCATCTTTTATTCTATCGAGCAATACGTCTCAATGGAAAAAGGAAAAAACTTTTCCTGCTATGTTGTCAAAGGAAAACTAGCGGTCTATTACATTTTGTGCCACCCAAGCATAAAAAATACTACTTTCTCCCTCCAGCCTACGCAAGTACGTTGCACATAAGTTACAAGTAAACTACGTAATAGTTTTTATTACTTGCATACGTCAGTCAATGGTTAAAATGTACATATCATCACGTAACCCTGCTTTCTCTTCACTTTGTTTTAAAATAACTGGACAAAATCTTGTGTACGTACACTTACATATTAGTACGAGAAGAACTGTATTCAAAACTCGCATTGGGATTATTTACTGGGACTTGTCTTGACGCAAAGGTTTTTGAATCTTGAATAAAATAAACTAATTACATAACTTGCTTGATACACATAAATTTCCAACTCTGGTAAATATGAGAAGCTTATATTTTGTTACATAGCAGATAAATGTGATGTTTATGATCAACATCTATCAATAGTAACGAGGAAGTGATAACCGTATATGTCTAAATACGTACAGCGTACAGCATACATATGCATAATGTACTTAACATGAAACTTGTGGTTGTAAGCGCTGTACGTACAGTGAGCATCTGAATTCGGATTGTCTCTTGCGAGAGATTCTCTTTATGGCGGATTTGATGAAGTGGCCTTATCGTTTTAGCATTTATGTATGTAGTGAAAATACGTTGAGTGGCAAGAATATTATGATGGCACTTAGGTACGTGTGCAGATTTTAATGTGCCTTACTGAGGAAACCGACTCTCATTCACAGCGGTATATATTTTTATTGTTACCTTACGTTGGGCTTGTATGCATCCACGTTATAATGTGCATAATACAGTCGTTAAAAACAAAATGAGGACGAAGCTGAAACAGTAAAAATAATGAGGAAAGATATAAAATTTTGAAAAAGGATAAAAAACATCATTTGGAGTAAATAGAGCACGATAACTAGACAAAATAGGTCACATATGTCCAACGCTCGTCAAAAAGTTCATCGCTCTAAAAAACGAATGAAAAAATCCAAAACGTAATTGAAATCTTTTAATGCTGGAAATCGATCATCTTTAAGTCTTTACCATGCTCGTGGTATCTATAACCCCGTCTTAGCTAGACAGACAGACAAACGCAACCAAACAACGCTGTCTTTTTAGCTCTGTAATAATATGTATGACATGTTGGCAAATGCACAACACTTGAAAAATAAAAAGGATTGCGAGGAAAAAAAGACAAGTGTAGGCAACTAAAATAACGGGAACACAAATATGAACAATGATTTTGTTTAGACTCAAAATATATGTTTTTATGTATTTTATGTGCGTTGCATTTTCTCTCTTTTACTTTTCTAGCTCTGAAAAAAATACGTGTAATGTGATGTGATGGGCTATGATGATGATGAGGATAGAAAACTCAAGGCCTGTCTACATGCATAGATCACTCTTCTCCGTTTTCATTTTTATTTCATTTTACTTTACGTAGCGTACCCCGAGAAAAGTATGCTCTCGCACACTTACAGTATTGTATGTAGGGAAGATCCTTGCCGTAATCCAAAGTTTTACGGTAAATTCACAATTTTCCTTTCTTTTTCCTTGCTAGATTTTTAAAGCCTTTTCATTCCCTTTTTTTCCTTTTTTGCGCTCAACTCATAAATGCACACGAAAACACACACACGCTTTCATTTCCATCCACACATTCGTTCACTTTCTCTCCCTTTTTCGCAAAGGGTCTCAAGGTACTTGTTTCATTTCCCTTTTCATTTTCGCAGGATATTCCCTGACTTTCTTCTCAAGCAGTGTAAGTCGTTCCCTAATTCTAAAAGAGGGAAATAAAGTATAGTACGAAGAAAGTAAAAGACCTTTTTTCCTGTAGAAAAAATATGTATGTATTGCATGAACATGGAATGAATTATATTCATTCGTCTTTTCCTTGCGAACTAGCGTGCATGTAAAAAATTATTTTAAAGGAAAATGTTGACTGATATATGTCGATGGTGGCGGAGGTAAGAAAAGAAAACTATGATGAGAAAATGTGTCCGGTAATTCTTTATTTTTACAACAAAGACCACAAAATATACTTTTCATGCTTTCCGACTAATGTCTGCAAAAGAAGTCTTTTCAAGATTTCTGTTTTGCTGTTCATGAACTGTGGCATTAAATCTTTGGACTGACTGGTAAAAGGGCCAACCTTAATCCCAAGAAAGCTGAGTATGTATATATGTATATCCATCCTCATAATAATGTAATAACAATATATAAAAAGAATCCGCAAAGTGAAGCTCTTCATATATGTATATTATACAGAGAAATAACTGTTATAAAGTCAAATAGTCACGGTATAAAAAAATACCGACTCTTCGCAATCTGGATACATGTATGTTATTATCCTGACTAACTTGAAAGGGATTTTCAATCAAAGGGAACATGGCCCATGTGGCGGCTGTAAATCCGATTAAAAGTCTCGTGGATCGGTGGTAGTGTAGTAGGAGTACTTGATTTTTCTTTGGAAAATGCCGCATTTTCACTTTTCGTTTTGATTCCACACTTCCTCGATTTGTCCTTGTAATAGGTATCTTTGAATTAAACCAGTATTACCTGTATACCAAAAAGCTTCTTTGAGATATATGCGAGATTACAGTGTGGCAGTTGCAGCATAATTAGATAATTACTAGTCTAAACGAAAACTGATGTTTGCATCACTATTACATAACGCATTTCTGCACTATTACAGTGAGTTTATGTGTTTATCTTCCATTTAATTATTTTGCTGACACGCTTTTTTGAATACATAAAGCAGAATTGCTGCTTGTGCATTTGCTTTAGAAATATTCTGCAGACAAGACTATACTGTGTACCCAGCTTACAGGCGTTTTAGTGAAAGGTGTTTCTATATCGCTTTCGCTGCATCAAGTTCCACAAACCGCACAACACGATACGATGAAAGCAATACAAGATTAGCTAGAGTGCAGTTTTGCGGATCTAAATTTCTCCACTTCCTTCTCGCTTTTTATCGCTGTGCTCGGCAGGAGCCAAAATGAAAAACAGAATATTATAAAAGATAAAAAATGAGATTGCTAATTACCAAAGCGGGCTTTTTCATCCATTTCTACATGCATGCTGTTGTAATGATGTTCATGATTACAATTACGTTTAATTCAAACGAATATGAAAACAAGTGTATTGTATTGCAGAATACCTGCTCATAATTACACTACATTGCAGTTAATTTGGGGATATTAGTAAATGATACAAAACAAAGAAAAAAATGTTTTCGTTATTTTTGAAGGAACATAAATGTGACCAGTGTAGCGTACATAATATAATTCTTCTTCTAAGTGTAAAGTAAACGCCCTTGGGGACTACATTATAACATTTTGTCTGCTAGATTGGCTAGATATTCTCTTTCAATTGAATATACTGTGCTGCTTATGTACATTTCTTTCACTGCGGCAGCAGCCAAGTACAAAATACATTTAAAGTTTTCTCCAAATCACTTTTTGTTGTAATGTTGCTTTTTTAGGCCTGCGGAGGAAAAGCAGAGAAGTATATTAGAAGCTGTTGTACAAATGCGTTGTTGTCGTTGCTTTTGATGATGATGTGGATTCTTCTTATTCTGCTTGTCCCTTCTTTCTTGACTTTTGAAAGTGCAAGTGGTCGTACATTTATCATAATTGTTGCTCTACTTTGGTATAAGTAGTAAAAAGTTTTGCAATGGTCATTGGAAGCATCTCAAGTCTCAAGTGTTACGTTATACAAAAGTTTTAAATGACAAGGCAGAATTTTTTCGTGTTGTTTCGTGTCATATTTATAAATAGCAAGCTACTTTACGGTGATGTAATTTGTTTTTTTGTTCATTAAGCTATTGTAGAATTACATTTGTACTTCTCAACAAATAATATTCCCTACATTGCACTTGGATATTTTAGCATATGTAAGTCAGATCTGGACTAAATTATGTCAATTGTTTTATCGGTATTAATTATTTTCAACGCTTAAACTACTCATGATACTGTAGTTTGAAGGTTCATCAAAATTCAACCTTCATCATCCGTTCCTAAACTTCAGTTAATATGCAAAACGTCATCTCATGTAGCACTTTTGTTAAGACATAAAAGTCTAAATGATTCGAAAATGCCGTCATTTATAGTCCGCCATTCAATAATCTTTTGTTCTTTTGTGTAATCTTTGCAAATAAGATTCTAGACGTTTCTGTCGATAACTTCATTTGGGACTATTGGGACAGAAAAAACAGTTGGCTATAGAATGAAATGGGTATGATGATTATGTTGATAGAACTTTAAGGCAAAAGCCATTGGTATTGGATTCGAGGTGAAGCTTCCTCCATACAAATTACGGGCATTAAAAGAATGTTACAACGAAGAGAAAAAAAGTTATGTTTGACCTGATCGTTAACAAGTTTGAGAGCACATCCCCCGGGTGAGCTAAGATGGCATGTTTAGTAAATTTTGCCATATGCCTTCTCGGAAAAAGATAAAAAATCATATGCTTTAAAAGTAGAATATAGTTTAAATAGAATTTTTGCAGTTTAGTTGATACATTTCTCAGAAGACTGAAATAGACATTTTCATTTAATTCTCAAGTTGAACTTTTAGTTTTTTTTTGCTCTTACAGCCTTCCACGTAATATGTAATATGCATCGTACTTGTGCATGCTTACACTGCCGATGAGTACCAGCCCATCCTCCCACCAAGTGTTTAAATTCATGGTCAATATGGCGTCGTTATCTAAGATGAAATGACAAAGTTTTGCAATTTCTTTTTTTGAGAAGAGGAGAAAGAAATAGCGACAAAAAACTGGGAAAGAAGTTCTGAAGCTGTTATGAGCCTAAAAAAAGAAATGTGCATAGATGTACATCCGTATAAGTAAGAAGCGGTGATAGATACATAAGAATTGTTGAAAAATGTTCGTTCTTGTTTGATTCCTTTATTCATGTAGACAAGCAAATAGGCTTCCTGCTTGACATGTTCTTGCCCTCCTCTTCAACCCATTTTGACTAAATACTTCGAATGAATATTGTGCCAGCAAGCTATATTGAGTACCCAACTTTTTGCAATATGCAATACGTGTAACATGGTCTCTTAAAGGGCTCTATAAGCTATTACAGGTGTATATATTTTGTGTACACATACACAAGTTGAATTGATTCCTTTTCACCACAAATATATGCAGAGACAGTGAGTGAGTGCAAAAGGAGATTTACAGTAAGGGAAATTGGGCGAACGACATCTCAAAATGTGAGTAGCGAACAAAGTGCAAACAAAATTGCTGAAATTTGAAAAACAATTTTGTTTTGGGGAAGATGTTCAAAGGAATAGATTCTTTCAGTCTGTATATTTGTCAAAAGTGAGCTTCCATTCAATTTCACCGTGTAACTATACTTGCTTTACTTTCTGTGCTTCGTCTTGTTCGAAGATGATGTTGGTTAATGGTGGTTGCATGGAATCAACGAAAGGTAAAAACAACTTCCAGTGTTTTCCTTTTGGCAAATGGGGGATAAAGAGAGTTGTGGAATATCAGGATAAATTTGATTCTACTCGAGAAATGGGATGCTTTTGCTCTCCTTTCTCTTTTTATATGACTTCATGTCTATAAAAAGAAATACAAACACAAAAACGCCTAACGGGCTGGCCACCATTCGCATCAAAATGCACTACATACTTGTGGCGCTACTACCAACTATTCACAACACTTTCTTTTAAACCTGCCACTTTATGTTAGTGAAAGACTGAGGATTGCGACTAACATCAAGTTGTGTGGTGGTGGAGTATGTGGTATGGTATACAGCCTTGTCAAACATTCTTAAACTCAAGAGATAAAAATGAGGAAAACGAAAGAGTTGTGAGAAGAGATGTGAATTGAAGCAGCAGAATATTAGTACAAGGGAAAGCAAAAAAGATGAAATTGGATCACTTGAGGTTTGCCCATACATCCCCAGAGAAATCCGATCCCTCAAGCATCATGTCAAATGTAGATCCTTGAATTGTACATGTTATCTGTTTTCCAGTGTAGGTGGACTTATTTATGGACATGGACGGACGCCATGCATTTTAGCAAATGACTAGCCAATACATTGTTGCCGTTGGAGTACCTGCTAAAAACTTTTACTTCGAATGAGCTATAAGAAATATTGATTGTTTTATGGAGATTTTGATGGTTCATTAAACGAAGAAACAAGCTTAATGTTTTGGATTGTTTAATTTGAACATATATTCAGCTAAAGAAGATATTAAAATAAGCTGTGCTGTCGCGTATATACTGCACTGGGTTCTCCACATTAAATAGTAGTGCTACAAGTATAAAGTGAAAAGTTCTGAATTAGTAGAAACATTCTTCCATAGTCTTTCACTGATTATAGTGTACTGGATAGTAAGGTAAAATAGAATAGCTTTGTTACAATGAATATCTAAAGACCTGAAGTTTTGATTGTTCTTAAGCTAATGTAAATTAACTACGTCGTTTCTTAAATTAGCAATCATTTGAATATTTTTACCGAAGGGAAGATATCTGCCAGGAAGTAGTGGGATTGAGAACAGGGATGATGGAAGTGGAAGATCATCTTTGAAGATACTGTTTAGATTTTGCAGAAATATAAGAACTATGCAATACATTAAACGTTTTACATATTTATGCATAATGCATAGTAGTACACTGTATTGTAGCATGTAGCCGCAATTGAATCCAACATCAGGAGTCAGGAAAGAGATGAATCTTTAGTTTTGCTAAATCTTGCTCACAGTCTCAAAAACCATAAGGCTGTTTAAAAATGACAAAAGAAACAGGTTTCATCAGTTTAAATTTTTAGTCTCACTTTAAAAATAGTAGAAACAAATAGTTTTTTTCCTGGTAGCTTGAAACATACTACTTTTGCACAATTCAGTAGTGTCAAGCTATAATACTGCAGAAATTTCATATAACTTTTATCGTGATTCGTCTTGCATAGGTACTTACTCAAATTATTATTGATTATTGCAAGCTGTGTAATGATGACAAGAATGAATACGCACCACGCCCGAGAAAAAAAAATTGACATTAAGGTTTTTCTCTTGGAAGAATGATGTACGCGAAACAAAACGCTGACTATCATGAATGATAATCCTCCATGTCATAATACAATCATCCTTCTCTCAGTCAACATAGAAGTCTTCATACAATACATGGTCTACAGGTATTAAATAAAATGATAATGCATGTATTGGACCAAGCCTTTCCTGTTAAGTGAAAGCAAAACAGATTGTTACGTGTCACGCAACCATAAAAGTAACATTCATCCAATGCTGTTTCACTACACTAACCCATAAATTTACGGAATATTATGTAAGTACGTTTATAAGTCAGCTAGTATATATCCAGATTTAGCTTAGGAATATAACATACATAGATGAAAGATGTCAGTGATGTTGGTAAATCTACGTGTTACAGTTTTGGTTTCTTACATTCAACAATAAACAAGGAGTGGAAAATAAATGAATACTTTCCAGAACAAAAATAAATAAATTAGCATAGGTGGTATATAGATCAAAAGCATAAAGTATTTATGGCCATCAACCTTAATTAAGCCTCAAGTGTTTACGTGACTTTGTACAACATTTCTTTCAGAAAAGATGAAAATATGTTATGTAAGCACTTATCCATTACCAAGCTAAACTAAGCTAATCAGCTTTATTATGTAATATCCTCAAGCGACAACATAAGTTTTTAAAACAACTACAGTTTCACCTTCGGACCTTTGCTGTAATATTACTATGATCCATGAAAACCATATTTTGTAAACACGTTTGTCGGCTTAATGCTCTCAATCAGAAGGACTGAGAGTTGTGGAGCTCACCTTTTACGAAGACGTCTGTTGTACATAGACATTGCAGTTTTTAGTTTGAGATATATAATTTAATTTATGTTTTTGGAGATACATATAGGAACCTTTATAATTTTAAAACCTAACATTGTTCTGTACAGAAAAAGGTCTTCACATATGTAGAGGAACAATCAAGACGAAAGTACACTCGATATCCCTACTAGTCGTAAGAATCTTTATTTGACAAAATATGGTACATATGTGTATAGTACACACATTTACAAGAACAAAGAACGTTCGTATTTTCAGTTCTTAATTTCATATGCAATTAGCTGTATAATTACAATGTATGTTTTTTAAAGTTTATAATTACAACTGCATCAAAGGCCTAGCGGGCTTAATATTTTTATAACTAACCGCTACGATAAATCCTTTATTTGGAAAGTTCATATACTGATAAAAATAGGGCAGTAAATATTTGTTCTTTGACCTTTATTGTTAACTATGTGTTATTTCTCTAACTAAAATATTTATCTTTCGTATTCATCAAAAATAGGTATATTTAAATCCCCACGTCGAATGTTTACAAAATGTGTATTTGGCAAATGATGAGACAAGATAAGAAAAATGGTAGCTCGTAACACCCATTGCACATGTACGTAAGCTTTAGTAAAGCAAACAAATTATATCCAAATTATTCCAAATCGCGCAACATTTGCTTGACTATTTATCTTCACTTTTTTATTCCGTAAGTATTATTTTCCCCAACTTTGCATCTTTTTGGATTTCATATTTTAGGTTGAATGTAGAGCAAAAACTTAATACCACATAATTTTTAAGCATATCAAATCAAGTCACACAGTATTATAAATCCTCTCCATGTTATGATGGGCACATAACACTAACACTGTTTAGTTATGTTTCTTCCTTTCACTCTTTCTTTTATACATGTTACGGTTCTCTTATTTCATTCATTAATATCAGTCGTCTCGCGTCTGCCATAAAACTCTTTGGCAGCTGAGTGACAAGGGATGACAACATCAATATTCTTCTTTTCTTAGCATCCATCAGTTAGTCATTCATTTATTACTACTGCTGCATTTACTATTATTATCCATGATTATAATCATTGTTAGAGCTGCTATTCAAGTGGAACTCTGTATTCTGTTCATACTTTTTATTCTCCATAAATGCATTCCTTATATAACCCACGCGCAGAACTAATGATATAAAATTACGATTCACTCCCATACTGACTGGCTTGCATTTTACCACAGGATTTGCAACTACCCCACAACCTGTTGTGGTGGTGTTCTGTTCTGACGATTATGCTTGGTTGTCAAAAGGATGAACCTACAATACAGAGAAAAACGAGAATTTTTATTGAGCTCTTTATACCACACAGTTGTTGACGTGTACTGAATGACAGGTAAAGAGCTAGCGCTGTCAGAATGCAGAATGAGTTTTTCCATCCTTTTCTTCTATTTAGTAAAAAAGGAAGAAGGGCAGATGAGATTCGACTGCGATTATGTGATGGAAACGAGATTATGAATATTAGAATCACAACAAAACCAAAAAGCGTCTTATGTACTTATTATTGTACCTTTGAGCACATATTATTATGCATTCACTATATAGTTCCTTATTATTAGGAAAATGCATGTTTTGAATGGGCGAGGTGAAGTGCTCCCGTTAACATACAAATTTATGTACAACATCACTCTGACGGCTTGCTCTTTAGTGGATGATGGAAAACTTGGATAATGCGATATTACACAGCACAGGTACCTAGTGCGGAAAAGTCGTAATATGTTTTCTCCGTAGCCATTTCACTTTTTCAACACAAGCTATGTTGTCAATGTAAAGGCTGGGAACTGAAAAAATATCGAAATTTTTCTCGCTTTGTTTGTAACTTCAGGAAAGATGCATCAAGTTACTCAGTGTCTAAATTGGTGATGAAAAAAATGTGTACTCTCTGAGTACATTTTTTAAAGAGACATTCAAGCAATGAACATAGCAGTATTGGAATACCCTATTGTTCGAAATTAGATTAGAAATGAGAGCACATGAGAAATGTCATAATAAATATGCCAACCTCAAGCAAAAGTAAATTATGTTCTACAAGAAAATATGTCAACATGAAAAGAAGAATGACGGCGCAAATAATTTGGCAGCCAGTTGACACCCTCCACTACTCTCTGCCTTCTATCTTTGTACTGTTGTTTCCCAAAAGATTGTCACATATATATGCATTCAATTTTTCTTGTAGACTTCTTACCACACATAATAATATATCTATCAGCCTATATTACCACTTTCTAGTACCGATTTGCATGTGTTCATGTCTGCCTACATCTGAAAACACCTTATTGCCTGTTTTACTCTATTACATTTGCAGCTGGTATGGGAAAATGTTGCGTATGGAAGGGTGTTACAATGTTGTTACGCCGAGTTTTAAGGCACAAAAATGAGAGCACATGTCAAAACGATAAAACTATGTACTGAAACAAAAGTACAACCGTATTTGGTTGTTGGAAATTTAGTGCTACCACTACAATGCTTCGCTATTGAATATTTTTATATTGAATTTGTCGTGATGCAGCAGCTGCGAGGCTGTCGTTTCATTTTAAGTTATATATGCTATCTGGTTGTGGCATGTATGTCATACGTGTTTTGCAAAATGAAGAATAAATGGGGTGTCGGGATACAATACTGAATATTGGAACAACGAGGAAAAATGAGAAAAAATTAGGACACTTTTTGGATAAACCAAACTTGTCTATCTCTCGTAGCATTTTTAGACCAAGTCAGGCCTATACGTATGTATGTCAAATCATGAACCGTCGGTACACTATTTTTTCGGTATTTTTTTTTTCTGAGCGAAGTCTACCGTTTTTGTATTCCAAGATTCCATCCAACTAGGACAGGTTCACTTTTATTCCATGAGAAGAGAAGTTTGAATCGTATTTTGATTTGTAGGCTTTCTTTGAATGTATCAACTTAAAAATGGAAAGTAATCAAAAATGACAATTTCCATGCATGCATGTTAAATCAATTTTATTGCAGAATATCAAACTGTGCAGTTTCTTTTCCATCCATCCGTACATTTCATCTCTTCTTTCTTTTTGATGTAATAAATGAAATCTTGCGAGAAAAAAAATTCCGCATTTGTATATGAAAGGAAAAGAAAAACATGCTAATGTTGTGCAATAAATGAGTTGTTATATATTCCATACAGTACATTATTAGTATTCCTGTTTCTACAAAATATGGGCCACCAGTGAAATAAAGTTGGAGAACAGTTCTTGTATTATTTTTTGTAAATATGCATACGTCATACAGCTAAACGACTATTGTTTACATCTCTCCAAAGAATGCATTCAATTTCCTTAAATCACCAACTGCGCCATATCGCTTATTCCAAAAAGTATAATACGTAATAAAGTGAAAGTAAAAAGGAGTCAATTTCATTTCTTTCTTTAGTCATGGCATACATATATTCTGTTTGGTACGTGTGGCGAAATGCAAGCATGTACACAATTTTTATGAAATAGATTTTATTGAAACAATTCACTCACGTCAGTTCGTCGCGGTAAAAGTTTGTCTTGCAAGGACAAACTTGTTTTACCGTGTGCACAAAACGGATCCTACTTTCCCAATAAGAGTTTCACATGAATTGAATAGTTGGCGTTTAGCAGTTGGATAGAGACGCGGCCTTTCTAGCTCAACTTTCTATATGTTTGTGTTGCTACTGCAGGGTTTTGCTCAAATGATTACGAAGCAGCTTTTACGGTTGTTTTATGTGGTTCATTCGTTGAGTGTAACAGCAAATTTTAATAATGCTATTGGGGTGCTGCTTTCTGCGGACTTGAAATATATCTACCCATGATGAGTCCTCTCTGAAAGTCTATATGAAAGTCTCATCTGAAAGTGTTGGGGATTGAGCTATGGGCTTTGATACATGCATGACTAGATCGTTTTATTGCACAATTGTTACGAGATTTTGCCATTTTAAGGATCCGATACGATGTGTATAGATATGTAGTTAGATGTATTGTGGTGATAGATATTATTTATGTAGGTAATGAACACTTACCACATCCAAAATATAGGAAAAGTAGATACATTTCTTGTTATGACTTGTCTTTCCGTTTAGTTTTTATTTTTGCACCATATAAAGTTACTGATAATAAAATAAATTACTTTCGCATTCACTTTAAACGTATGTCACTTTTTGACTGTGATCATTTAGACCGCTACACATAGATAGCAGGAGAAAGTAATGGACGGTATATTTGTTTGGGCTGTTAAACGTAGATAAGAATTCTAGAAAAATCAACCAAGGAGTTATATGCAGTGGTCAGTATACCGACTAAACAATATATTAGGCATGAGTACTTATAAGCATTTGGCGTTTCCAATTTATTCTCATGCAATTACATTTTTGTGTATATATCTCAACTAAATAGCAGCAGACTGCCCCATGTGATGAAGAAATGGATCTTTTTGATATGCGTAACTTTCACGCTATGTATTTGAATCTGACAGCTCAAAAATACGAAAAATTGAGTGCATTTGATGGAGAAAGCACAAACTTTCTCTCTAGAACGCTGTCGCTATAAAGCAGAATTCTCGGAAAGCTTTCCTTTAACACGTTGCTATTAGTACGTCACTCAACAGTATAGATGGAAGCAAAGTCTGTAGCTACTATTCCAGGAGAAAACTTCTTGTCTCGAAAAATTTAGTTTTAGCGACGAACGTTTTTAGAACTCGTGTGCGGTTTTGTTGTACATATTTTACGGACGAGGTTTATTGTCATATTGAAGGGAGCCGGGACGGCTGTAACTGATTGCTGCGGTTGTTGAGATTTTGTGAGGTTTCATTCTTACCCTTTCATCTCACATTTAATTGGTTCAGACTAGACCATGAGTAAAAAGTTTTGTATGGGATATATGCAGGTTAAGTTTGTTAATGAAAGTTCTATTGTGTGCTTTTACGAGGTGTAAACTCAAATTTTATTGCAGGACGCGACCATTATATTGATAATCCGAAATTCACTTAAGCAAAAATTTACACAAATCAAAGATTTGAGATCAGTCTATTACCTAGTGATCGAGATTGTCACCTATGCATATATTACCATGATACCATGCTTTCAATTGTCAAAATGTTGCGTAAAATGCATGAATTGTAGTTGATTATGACACCAATACAACATGTTCGATACCTTCGTTGAGATTTTATAAGTAATGTCAATCTACGCACTCAGTTTCACATAATCAATTGAAACCATGTATAATTGCAAGTTTGGAAAGGATTTGAATATTTTTTTTGAATATGAAGAAATTTTGAATATCTAGACAAGCTCAAGAAAGTAAAAAATGACAGATAAGGGAGAATGTAAAGATAGAGAACGGGATTGGAGGCAACAGGGATTCGGAGGAAGATGGTGAAGGTGATGAGGGGTTGGGTAATGGTGGTGGTGCGGAGGAGATGGGTGGAGATTTGAAGATGATAGAGGAGGTCGAAGTTGAGTATGTGGAGTCAAGGTGCGATAAGGATAATGGTTCTCTTTTTTCTCTCATCATAATAATAACACTGTTCACGTTTACACTTTCCGCACGATTTTAGATTTTCTTCTTCTATACATACACCATCACATCACTTGCTTACTAATGCGTTTGCTCATTCATACATTTCATATTTTTTCCTTCAACCTT
>JAQFXM010003316.1:0-20683 GCA_034693345.1 Entomobrya multifasciata | reverse complement strand
TAGATGACACGACTGCACATATCCATTCTACATACATAACATACAAGTTGGTGAATCAGACAGAGGATTGAAGATAGGTGTAAAAATGTAATAGGATTTTTTTACGAGTGTAGTTATTATAATGAACAAATCTAATCACTAATCAAATCAACTATTCTAACTATTTCAGCTACATACAGTAGTGTTGGTGTTGGTTACATAAAATTTGCTATTAAGCCTCTTGCCTTAATCACACATTCAATTCTTAATATTCAGCTAAAGTATACTACTTTATTTCGTATCACCTATTGACTTGAGTGAGAGAGAGAAAAAAGTGATAAATTAGTTTTTAATAAAGAAAAAATATATCTTTTAAATTAAACGTCTTATAGCAGTTAGCAGTACACTTTAAACAAGTACATACACTCTATGTATAAAAAGGCTTCTTTTCTTTTGCCATAAGAGAAAAGAAGTGTAATTCTGATTGACAGAGAAAGGTAACAAAACCCTCTTTTAAATTCAAATTGTCAAAAAGTGTGGAACGCCACATTTTTTGTACACGTTGCAAAATGTACACGTTGCATCAGTGACAACTTGCTAATTCACTTTATTTTACTACAGACACTTTCCCTGCATGGATGGCTCTAAACTTGTGGCACCCAGTTGAAAAATCCATCTGAAAGTTAGATTTTTAAAAACCTTCCCCCAAAAAAATCCCCTATCAAAAATGGATCGGAATCCTCAGGGCCAGGGCCATTACCAAAACCAGCAACACTACCCCCAACATCCCTACCACCACCAACAGCAGCAACAACAGCAAAACAACTCGCCTTACCCATGGTCTGGTGGAAATAACGTGATGCCCCCTTACAACAGGGGTCAAGGTGGTGTTCCACCTCCACCACCACCCCACTCCACTTCCAATCCTCCTCCCCCACCCCCAAACAGTGGCAACGCATACTACAATCATCAAGCTCAAATAAATCACAACAATTCCCAATTATCATCTCCATACAGTGGTGGTGGTTCTAATAACCAGCCTTACACCCAATCTGCCTATTCTCATCTATCCTCTCAGCATCAACAACAGCAGCAACATTCTCGAGCTCCCCCAACATCCGTTCCGCCGCCCCCACCCCAGCAGTATAGCCATCACAACACTGTAAATCCATGGGGTCAGTATAACAATCTAGCTGCTCAACAACATCCACCCCCACCTACCCCTTCTTCAGTAAATAATGCACCTGGTCAATCACCACCCTCATCATCATACCAATATACGTATTCTAATCACCAAGGTGTGCCTACTAATCAGCAATCCATTCAAAATCATCATCAACCCATGTCGTATCCTTACTATCAGCAACAACAGCCACCCAACTACTACTATCATCATCAACCATCCAACCAAGGCTATCCTACAAGTGTACCACCACCCCCACTGCCACCTCCCCCTCAAGTTCCACCCCCACCCCAACAGCAGCAGCAGCAGCAACCCAAACAGGAAAAATCCCCATCAAGTGATAATAACAGCTCATCATCTTCATCGTCATCATCCCGCAAGTCTAAACGCTCGTCCAGTTCTGACAACACTTCATCATCCACCCACGCAAGTTCTTCGTCATCATCTTCATCCAGCAAAGATAAGAAGGTCTCCAGTCGTACCGGGGAATCCGAAAAGGTGGAGGCGCCAGAGAAGGAGGAGAAGGAGACTAAAAAGGCTGTCCCAATTATGGTATTAATTAGATGTCTTCATTCTGGCTAGAAGATGTTCACATTTCACATTTTAATATGCATTAAAAAAATGTTAGAAAGGAACCTCAGCGTTTCTCTCTTGATAGAGGGCTGCGCGATTGGTTCCAAATGCTGCTGGTTTAAAAAAAATATTATTTAAAAAAACAAAAACATCATAACAGTTCGAAATTAACTCGAAAGCTGTTTGTAGGTTGGAAAAAGACGCGGGGGCAGAGTACTTCCCACTGGCGTTGTCAAGAAGCAGAAAGTCGAGGATGACACTTCAAAGGTTGATTTTGTAGTGAATACATTAATTGTACAAAATATATATATCTTTATATTTTAAATGTCAGATAATTTTAATATTTTTTTGTTTTTATTTCTCAGGGAAAATCTGATGCTTGGTCGCAGTACATGGCAGAAGTGCGTCGGTATAAAGATCAGTCTTGCACGGAAGAACGCCAAAACAGGCCTCTTGTAAAATGAACTAACTCTCAGTACACCACGTCGCGTCATGCCAAAACGTTTGGCGTTAAAAATTGCTAAAATAAAGCCTTCGTCATACGTATCATAATAGGTGTATATGAATAATTCTGCAACAACGATGATCAACATCCATTTTTTTATATTACCTTTTCTCTCCAGTATCAATTTACTTGAAATTAAAATAAAAACCTGTTGAAAGTTTATATACGTAACTTAAAAAGGCAATAGGAAAAAATTGTATCTGTAAAAACAAATATATTTGATAAAAATGTACTTTTAAATTTAAAACACGCCATTTTCAGAAAAAAGTTAAGTTGTTCTTTTTTGTACGTCAGGTGTACATTAAAAACTGAAGTATTTGTACTTCTCGAAATATAATATTAATAAATGTGTATGTAAGCTTTATATTTAAAATTGTGAATGACTTGAATAAGTTGTTAAATTTGTCACTGTGTCAATTAGAAGGGAAAAAATATTCAATGCAATAAAAAAAAATGTGCGCTGTATTGTAGTAATTAGTAAATAAAAAAGGGTAATGAATTGTTGTAAATTGTGGGGAAATTTGCTACAAATTTGTCAATTCCAAAAAAAAAAATTGGTCGTGAGTGAGTGAGATAGTTGTAGTTTTTTTAGTAAAATATGTTAAAAGTGATATAGTTCCAGAAGAAAAATTTGCTGTGGTGTATAAAAAATTATAGTTTTGTTTGTTTAGTTTAATTTTTAAACGGTGCGATGATGATGCTGTGTAAACTTAAACTGATAAATTTATTACATGATTATATAACTCATGTGTGAAAAATATTGTTTGCTTTGTTAATTTTTTTAGAAAGTATGAACACGTTTGTTGTGTTATAAATTTTGTTCTTTTAATATTTTTTTGTTAGTTTGTTTGTTAAAATTGTCATCTTTCTATATTTAACATACTTACTTGAGAGAAATATTTATAAAAGTAGAAGTAGCATAAAAAAGCTAAGCATAAGTTTTTAAAGATTAATTAAATGTTATTTAGATTTTTCTAAAAAATAAAAGGCATCACAAATTTAAAAATGGAAAATAAAGTTTTACACTTAAGAAAAAAGAAATGAAAAATTAAAATGATTTAAAGATAATCAATTATTGTTCCAGCGATCTTGACTGGCCCCAAAGTTAAGGTTTTCATCTTTGCATTCTCCATCCAAATTTCATCTCTTTGCATTCTTGGCTCACCACCGAAAAATGATCTTCTATTTTTTGCTTCATCTCTTGCTACAGCAGTAACCTACCAACATTAGTAGATCAAAACTCCGCCTTCACCGTATACATGTATGCATTGCATCATCATCATCATTGCAAATTGAAATCTGAAACAGGTAAACCTGCCGGCCTGATAATACTGTATAGAAATATTTGTATAAAAATCCATGCAAACAGTTGCACTAAATGTAAAGGAATACGAAACACATGTGAAAGACCTTCCACAATGTATAACATGCGGATATTATGATAAATGACACAAGACGAATTTTTTGCTTTGCTGAAGCCCAAGTGAAATGAAAACTTGACTTGGATTTAAAGATAATTAAACAAAATTAAGTCAATTGGTTTTAAAAAAGTCAAGTCAATTAGTTAATTGACATAAATTGACTTGTACTGTGAGTTTCAGTGAATATTTCTCAACGAACTATAGCGTTGCTTTAGCATCTTAATAATTGTTTCAAATATATTGATGCACAAATTATTTCGATTCCAGTTTTAAGTATGATTAGATGACCAAAAACAAGATGGAGTAAAAACGATCCATGTGAACGATCTAAAACGATAAGGTAAGAATTTGTGCGTTTTTTATGCATAATAAATATATTTTTATAAACTAGTAATATTCATTTTTCTTTAAAACGTAAATTTTTTTCTTTATAATTTTTACTAAAATTGAATAGTTTTATGTACATAACTCCTTATCATTCACACACTTGGTTTTAAAATTTTATACACAATTTTTTAGAGATACATATAGTTTTTACACTAGACCAAATGTATTTGCATATATATATATTTTTTAATTTCAAAGTTATTATTTATTGTACATTATTGGAATAATAGTTGATAGTGATCACATTCAGTTCACATTTTCAATTTAGCTTACAAATGGTATTCTTATAATTATATAATATGTACATTAAAATGTCACAGTGTATTTGAAGAAACCATCAAACGTTAAAATATAATCAAATTTAAATCGGTAAATTAATACGTTATTTCAATATACATGGTAGCTGTGCAAATATACACATCTTGTGTAAAAAGACCACCTCCAGCAGAAGAACGTAATTCATGTAAAATTGGCGTGACACAGTAAAATGATGGATGGTTTTGTTGTTTTTTTCATTGTCATCTTCTTCATAACTTTTACACTTATCATTGCATAAAGATTTGAATCTGTGTCAAACCCTTTAGCATGAGTCACATCCTAATCCATATCCCATATATATCTTTTCTTTTTGTTATCATATAATAATTTACAATTATATAGGTACATTCAAAAAGTGTTAATTGTTTTCTTTTTTTTTTGATAAGAGCAAATACAACAAATGTTTTAAAAATTAGTTCTCTGTAATTAATAAGAATATTAGTTGAACTACTTGAATTTTAAATCAGTTAGATAAAATCCATATTGTAATTGTAATATCAACTAATCTTTTAATTTTATCCGATGATAATTAATTAATTATTTCTTTTTCATTTATACAGTAATCAAAGTACATCTTAAAACCAGATCATCATCAGTCACATCACATATATTATTTATGCATCACTTTTGTAAACTAGCATGTTCTTGTTAATTTTCATCGACAAATCCTAATTATATTGCTCTATTTTTATGTAGTCTGGTGGCACTACATAAAGGAGCACTTTTGATGTTTTACATCCAGCTAAAAAAACTATTTAAGGCTAAAAAGAAAATCTACATCTTTTAATTATTATTAAACTACCTGTTAAACATACATACATTGTATCAATGTGCAAATATTACATAACAGAGATTCTTATATTCCATATTTTTTCGTAGATATTATGGCTTTTTCACTAAAAAATAATTTCATAAACTGGTATAATTACTCGTAATGCGACAATGGCATAATTTTTACCAAAATTGTTGGGGAAAGTAGATTGAATTGAAATAAGAAAACATACATGCATACTGTCCAGTTTTAGTAAACTGAGCAACATGTTATGGGACTATTGATATTTCCATAATAATACATACAAAGGCAATTCCATCCTTTTTTTCATGGTGTTTGTGAGGTAATGATTTCTAAAAATGGTTACTCCAATTTAACTATTTTACATTGTTGTAGTGTGTAATGTTTTACATTTTCTTCATTATTTATATACATTTTTTTGCAAAATAAGAAGGAGGGCAACTTGGGACATGATTTGAAGCGGAAACGTAATTTTTGCATTCATCGTTTTTCTTTTTGACCACACACATTATTTAAAGTGAGGTGTTGTTTGTCCTAACAAAAAAATTTTTATTGCCTGAATATATATAATAATATGTTAAAATGCCTTATAAAACTACTATCAGTATCCTAAAGGATCATATCCTCTCGGATGGACGGATGGCAAGGCGGCAATCTGAGAGCGTGCCAATGACATGATCACCTTCTTGTGAGCGAGATCATTTCTCAACTCCCTCACCTCTCTTTCTGCTTGTTCTTTCAACTGAAATAATTAAATATATTAACATATTAAAAAATACAATGGGACTATAAAAAAAATCGTTCCAGTGAAATGAACAGTACCTTTATTTCCGATTCTAGTCTCAGTTTGGCCGATTTTGCCTTTTGCTGTAATTCCTTGATTTCATGCTGCAGCCTTGCCGCCATGATCTTGTAGTTAGCCTGGTTTATTCATTAAATACCGAGAAAAAAACACAATTTAAAATTTTAATATTTATCCTTGTACCATGTCATGGAACATGAGTGCGTTTTTAAGTGGTCCTTGACCAGACCAAAAATTGCTTACCTTCTTGGAAGGCCCATCTCTAAGTCTTAATGGTAAATCTCGACCTTCCAAATGAGCCAATAGTCTTCTATGCACAGTATTCAACTCGGCTCGTAATGAGTTGCAAGCGGCCTCAAGTGGCCTTGTCATAGAAGACTCCTCGATATACTTCTTGTGCCAAAATTCATGTCTCTGTAATTATAATTTAATAAAATAAATAAAGGAATAATACAATATTAACTTTGTAACAATTTTTAACATGCAAGTTCACAACTTTCTCATTTCCAAGGCAAAATTGTTCATTGCAACATTGTAAAGGTATAATTACCACTTAAAAATAAATTGTTTGTCTGGAAAATAAATACCTACATGTAAATAAATACGAAAGAGTATTTTCTCGACCCTTCTGAAAAAAAGCATGCAAAATTCATGTATAGCCTTGACCATATTTTATTTTGACTGTGAAAGCTAAAAGCTAGGCTGAAAACCTAATTGGGGTCACTGGTTAAAAAAAATGATAGTGGCTGGCGATAGGGATAAACCACCTATATCAATATACCTAATATACTTTCACTAGAAACATTCAAAATTAAATCCTTCTAAGAATCCTATGGCTTTTTTGACTTGTCAAGTCAAGTCAGGTGAAACATGGGATGGGAATAGGTGGTGAGGGGGAATTTATGCACGCAATGCAATAATAAATGTTTCTGAGCAATGAACAACCATACATTTCCTTTCATATTGGTAGGTATACAGTTTTTTAAAAAATATCTAGTTCAGTTCAGTCATTTGGAAAATATAAATGTAAATATGCATATATAAATATTCATATATAGGTACATAAAGTGAAAATCAGTCAGTGCCACCAAAAAATATGAAATATAGGTGACGGTGATGTGATGATTATGATTATTGCAGTATTATTGCATGAATTGTGATACAATTTAGGTCACATAACACTTTCTTCAAAATGCACGTGGTGGTGGTGAAATCACAAGTCAAAAAAAGAGAAAAAGTTAATGTTCTTCTTTACCCGATTGATTTTATCCCGTTTCTCTTTGATCAAAGTTTGCAGATCATTTGCTCTCTGAACTAGCTCAGCTCGACGTAACTCTGCGTCGTGCCGGAACTGTACAGTTTCCGCTATTTCTCGTAAAATCTTGTCACCTAAATACAAAAATACACATTAGTTTTGAATTATTATTGCAATCATTTATTATTAATGATTCTTGTTCTAAAAAGCAATGCATAGCGTACAAAATTGCACGTTAAAAAAATCAAAATGGAAAAGCTGCTGCTGCAATTCATTAATGGAAATCACTAAACAAATTGGTAGCCAGCCTACAACCAAAACAATACATTATATATGTGGGGCTACATGAGATGCAGTTGTATTTTTTACCACAAAAGATTTCATTTTAATGTATGGTTAATTATATGTTTAATTATCTTGATATGACTTTAATACTTACACAAATTTCAAAGCTTCCTTTTTTCAGAGAGAAGTGTTGAATTGATGATTGGGCATGTGTATTCTTTTCATTTTAATTTATTTTTTAAATCCCTTTCACGCTGGTTAGTCAAGTCATCCATTTTATTTGATTTTGTCATTCATTTAAAATGTGTACAGTAAACTTAAATATTTTTTCGTAGGATAAGAGATAATTTTTATAAATGAAACGGGCGAAAAAAGCAATAATTCTATATAAAAAATGAATAAGAGGGAAACAAAGATACTGATTTAAGGATAAAGTATCATGTTGCCCCAACATATCTATCAATCTTATTTTTTTACAGTCTCATAAGTAGTAAGTGTACTATCTATTTTCAATTGATTTTATATACGAGGTAATTTATTACTGGTACCATGAGGATGTTGCCTATGCCTATGACTACTAATGTAACTACTCAAGTGAATTGTAGTACTAGTTGTTGAAGTAGTGGTGGCAAACTTGCATTTTAGCAACTCATCTGAATGTCATTGAAACCCAGTGTACGACTTACGATCGTCAATAAGAGGCAAAGTAATCGTACTACTTTTATTGTTTAAGGGAGGAGCACGCTTATTTTTTCTCGATGACTGATAATTTGTATAAAATTCTTTGGAAAAGTTCATAGGCCCGCTTTGCGTCTGAACCGCTTTATCCATCATTTGAACAGGTCCAGTCTGTCGTACTCGGAATGTGTAAAAGTAGCCTTCTTCGGAGGAAATTGCTTTCCAAAAATCTGATGTTTCTTCGGGAATTGAGTCAATGACGATTCCACTGCTTCTTGGTGAGCTTCCACTGCCATTACCTCCACTTCCTCCTCCCCCTCCACCTCCTCCCCCGCTTCTGGCTCCACTTACTACAGAAACTTCTGCTATTCCCAGACTTGGACTTCGAATGGAACTCATGCTGTTAGATAAATGGGATGATTTATGAGAAGATAGTTTTGATGGTTTGGTTGATGATGATGAGCCCACAGGTGTGGATGTCATTAGACCCCGGGAGGGAGTCATGTAATAGTCTATTATGCTGATGTCAGGGAGAGACTGTGGAGACTGGATTTTAGATTTGCGATAGTTAATTTGTTGGCTCAGACTGTCATGATTATTTGGCCGATGATTATTATGATGCAAAGTTGTTGTGGAGGATGAGAGATGATGGTGATGATGATGTGAAGAGTTTTTTTGACTGGAGATTTTTGAGAATGATGATGAGTTAGTAGTAATTTTATGGTTGTTAGGTCGGTCAATAGAGAAACTTCTGTCTAAACTGCCGTAGGGGGTTTGGATGCTTTTCGTATTGCGCATAAAGTTTTGGATGCGTTCTTCCACATAAATTCTCCGTTTTTCTCGGGCAAGTGCTTGTCTTGCCAATGTTGTTTTATTTAAACGCTGGGGATATGCTGCAGGTTTCCGGGGATCGGGATATGGTTTTGGTTTGGTTTTCATTTTGAGGAATGATGGCATTGAGGATGATGTGGAGGAGGTGGTTGTGTAGTCTTCCGTTTTTTGCTTTTTTATTACCAAAGTTTTCTTTAAGGGGAGAGGTGGAATGTCGGCAAATGTGTGTTGTCGGTGTATTAGTCTTGGTGGTTCTTCCCGTATGGTGGAATGATGTAGGAGGTGAGGTTGATTGCGGTTATTATGATGAGTTATGTCATAATTATGATGACTACTGTTTTCTTGAAAGCTGCGGTCAAAGTCTTCATAGCCACTTTCGTTTTCAAAGTCCTTTTCATAGTTGTCGTAGCTTTTGTCGGAGGTGTCGTAAATACTTTGGTCGGGGAGATGGATTTCTTTTAGATCTTCAATTGAGGGATCATCTTCCTCGTAAGCGTGTTGGGAAAATGTGTCTTGAATTTTTTCCAAATTTTCTAGTTGATGGTTGTGGTGATAGGAGTCATTAAGAGATTGATGATGTTCTTGACGATGATGTGTGGTTTCATAGTAAGAACTGCCCTCTGAGTTATTAATCTCGGTGTCTTCTTCAATTACCTTGGTAATTATTTCTTCTGAGTAATAGTCGGTTTCCTCGGTGTCTTCAGTATTGATATTATTTGGTTGATATTTTTCGTGGTGTTCAGTTGGAAGAGATTGCTGCGAGGATGGATATATCACGTTTTCATCAAGCTGTGGTTCATCTTCGGGGGATTCTGGTTGACTTTCAAGTTGACTTTCAGACTGCCTCTCTCCATTATCACTTGTGGCACTTTCCAAGGGGCTTTTGGCATTATTGAAGCTCTCTTGTTCGGTTGCTCTTTTCTCTTCGTCAATTTCATTGCTTGTTGTTTCAGTTTCTTCTTCGTCGCTAAAGGTTATAAAATTGTAGAGATGTTTGTTTTATTCAAACAAAACTACATGCATATCTATCGTATTCAGAAAAAAATATTGAGATTTTTATGTCACTCTTACCTTTCAAATATATTGGCTGCTGGCATATCATCTTGCGTGACGATAATGGTAACTTCCTCATTTCCCGTGTTCTCTGTAACAGGTACTTTCTTTTCCGTGTCAGACTCTACTTTACTCTCGTCATTACTTGGTAGTATCATCTCCTTTTCAACGTTATCAACTTTCTCTGTGTCATTTACTTCAGTACTAGCTTGCTTTTCAATCTTCTCTTCTGATTTAGGTACTTGTTCTACTTCCTCTTGAAGTACAGGTGCTTCTGGTGTGTTGTCCTTGTTTTGTTGCGTGTCTTCTTTGGTGGCAATTTGGAGCTCACTCTCAGTTTCAGGTGGAATGACAGGTGGAGTTTCAGTACTAATTATCTTTTCCGTGTTGATTACACTCTCTTCTATTAATTGAGTTGTGGACTTCTCTTGAGTTTCGAACTGAAGAGTACTATCCAACTGAATTATTTCTTCACTTTCCTTTTTCTCGAACGAAGCTTTTTGTGATGGCAATGGCGTTGGTGACACTGACTGCTCTCGACTTTCTATCTTTTCAGTCATTTTTTCTTCTTCTTTTTTCTCTTCCATGATAACTGCTTTTTCCAAAGTGAGAACTTCATCATCCTTTAAATTTTCCTCTAAATCCTCAAAACTATTAGCTGTAAATGTTTTTAAGGGTTGTTTTTCTTCTACTTCCGGTTCTTCTTCCTCTTCCTCCTCCTCTTCATATAAAAACTCTAAATTCCTTTCCTCTCGTTCTTCCATTACATAGTCACGATCAGCTTGAATCATTCCACTTGGCGATGGAGTAGTGGAGGGAGATGGCGTCTTAAACTTTTCAGAACCAACACTACTGCTCCTACGAAGTGCAACTTGAGGACTTGGTGACTTGACAGGTGTGGTTGTTTCATTAATGAAAATCTCATTTTGATACTCATCCTCATTAACCATTACATTACTTATCTCTTCTTGGCCACCAGAGTCAATACTATCAAAGGAGTCGTCCAATGTCGACGCAATTTCAAATTTATCACGTTTCTCTATACCTTTCGAGTTATCCGAGGACTGCTTCAGTTCACCCAAAATATCATAAGCCTTACTTTGAATCACAGTGTTAACAGTATCAACAGAGGAAGGACTTTCAGTAGTCAAATCCGTAGATGGAGATGCGTGGGTGGTGGAAATGCTACCTTTCCTACCTGTTTTTCCACCAGATCCTCCACCTTTTTGATAGCTTCTAATTGTGTTCACTATCACCGACGTTTTACCCACAGGACTAACAATTTTCCCAAGCGACCTAAAAGATTTCTCTGATTTTAATGATTCCGAAGATGAGCAATATGGACATGGAGCAGAGGATCCTCCGGGTAGTCCCCCTCTAGATCTTAATACAGGTTGTTGGGATCCTCCTCCTCCCCCAGCCGCCGCAGTTGCCGGTGACGTTGTCCCACTACCTGTAACTGTTCCTCCCCCGGAATCCGATTTTGTAACTTCAATATCATCATATGCCGCCTGTCTCGCAACAATTTCCGCTCTGGACTTTGACAAATGATTTTCCGCTAATTCCCTATTGTACTCATCGATAAGATCCTTGTAGTCATCGGGATTATACGTAGAACCTTCCGAAAAGGGGGTGGGCGAGGGTGTAATACTGATTGGAGGAAAGGGGGTCGTAGGTTGCGGAGATTCGTTACCTCTTTGCCTTTTACTATTGTTATTACTCGTTACGTGAACAGCGGGTAAAATAATTGTGATATTCATTTCGTATGAATAGATATTTTACACTTTTAATCACTAATTTTTCTTCTGAATTAAGAAGAACCAAATTAAAAGGAAACTAGATACACCACCACCACTACTTTAAAGCTATGATAACATGATGATATATATTTTTTGTCTGAAAAAAAGTCTGTTTTTCAATGAAGATCAAGTTGAGAAATGTGAAGCAAGTAGGAAATAATTTGAATTTCCAAAACACTCACTTGACTTACATAACATTCTAGCTAGCAAGATAATGTAGACTGTTATTAGATGGAAGCTGGAAGACTACTGAGGCGCAAGTGCAAAAACTGTGATTTGTCCTGGACACCCAAAAACATACAAGTTTTTTGTCCAAAGGGGCCACAGTGTTGTAGAAAATTCTATATAGTGACCAGTTATTATGTTGCCACTATTTTTTTTATAAATGGTTTTCCATATGTGACAGGTTGCAGAGAGAGAGAGAGAGCAGGTCAAAATAAATATCATAACATTTATGTATATTTTATTTTCTTTATTATGAGTGGACCTACCTGCCTGCCCACTTATTAACACCTTTACATTTCACAAGTCAAGTCAACTCAGTAGTCAGTAAATATGCAATGCAATGGTAACACACTTTTTTTACGCTAATAATAACAGACTGTGATTTTCTCTAGTATGCTTTGTATGAACAAAGGAATCTTTAGGGGAAAAAGAAAAGCTTCTTGGGATTTTGTGATGGAGGTGAAAGGGAGAGAAAACGCACACCTTTCTTCTTACTCTGAAAGGAGCACGACCTGATTTCGTTTTTATCAGACCCCAAAATCTCCCCATTTCCAGATAGGTATATAGAGAAATAGCGTGTTTTGCAGTGATGTGGTGGTCGTAGAAAAACCGCATATATGACATGGCATGGCATAACTCATGGCATTTTATTCCCTTTATGCTTATCGTTTACCACCACCACCATCACCACCAATGAGTTTACGACCCTTCTGTGTTTTTTTTCTGTAAGTCTGACAGTTAAAACAGCAGCAAAGGCATTTTAGTTTTTTATATTCATTCATCATGCATTTTTTGGGGCCAGTCGAGTCATATTTAACTAACTGCGTACATGTTTCTCCTTTCACTTCTCTGGACTGACTGACTAAAAAATCTTAAGTGACACTTATGTTTTCTTGCTGTATGGCTTGTGTGATTATATCAGAAAATGCAATACATTTGTTGGCCCAATGATCTGATTTTTTTTGGAAAGTTATTTTTAGGGGAATATTTTTTTGGGTTTATTTGTGTCAACTGCATCTGCAGTAATATGCATAGCATGAACATTTATAAAAAATTGGAAGTATTTAATGATAGCAGGATTTTAAAAATAAGCAATTGCAGTATTGCAATAATTGCAATTAAGGTTTACTTACGCACGGCACAAGTTTAATTTTTTTAGTATTTTTGAACGGCAAAAGCGAAATAAGTAGGAAAGATGTTTTTAAAAAGCTTACGTCGACGAGCCAAACTGTGATGACACAGTTCATGGCAAATATGCGGTGGCGTGTCTTCCCGAATGAGTAGTGGCAATGGGCTGATAAGCCTTGGATCTTCATTTGGTAGTACCTCCAGTAAATAGATTTCAGGCTCGGGAGAAAAAGGTGGTATGAAATTCTTCACTTTCAGCTCTACTTCTTGCTTGGGTTTTAGCTATAATAAAAACAATTACAAATTATGATTGTAAAGTTCTATATAGTAAATTTAGGTGGGTAGGTAGATATTCATTTAATGGAATGAATGGCATGTGTTTAATTGACGGAATCAGGCAATATTGTGTTTATATATTTTTTATAAAGTTGGGTCGAGTGACCTAACCGCCTCTCGTCGGCGGGAGAGAGGGATCATGTCAGGATATGGCAATAACATGTAGAGTACTAATCATAGAAGTTCAACTATTGCATGCAAATTTTCAGGGTTGTAAAATATAGCCAGTTTGCGTTTGCAAGAAGGGGAGAGTGCAATTAAGGTCTTAGACGTAAAATACAATGAATCATTCCATTTAAAAAAAGGCTTATAAAAGGCTTGAAAAGTAGGTCAGTGGGCTTTGGAAAGGAAACTGAAAATTGAAACAAAATCCCGTTGACCTCAATATTTTTATGTTGTTATGTTTCCACCTCCTGTCAGCAAAAAAGCTTTACATGGAAACAGTTACATATTAAGAAGGAATAATAAGTATACATAGCAGCCATTTTTTTTGAAGGAGTGGAGGCCCAGGAAAAGAGAATAAAGGTGGAGCTAGAGAACTGTTGACTGTGAGTTGAGTTGTTAGGCAAAAGCCAGGAAATAATGTAGATTTATATTTTACCTGTATAAAAATATTGCCAACCGCTCTGACAAATATGAAATCTCGGGGAATCAAATCAGGTCCAAGTTGAAGCTGGAGTTCACGCCGTAAATTGTGTATGCTCAGTTGAGGGAGTACTCTGCAAAAAACAAGAATTAATTAATTGCCATTAAATACATTATTAGTCAGAAAATATTTAATTTCCAATAAATGTCTCATTTTACTTGCGTCACTTAATCAAGAAAAAAATGCAAGTGGGGAATATGTGTGCTACCTTTGATGAAATTGATAACTTTTAGCGCTATATTATTTTTTACGATACTTAATATAATAGAACGTCAGTCCAGTCCGAGTCCACACATTTTTATTTATGACATGACTGATACATCCGTGCATTCCTTTATATTTCCGTTGACCTTCGGTTTGGAGTCTACAAGTCAACCGATTGGTTTTACTATTATGTTTTCTTGTAAATAAGCTGAGAAAAACGGATAATGAGATAAATCTCTTTTTTTAAGAACTTCCCCTCATTTTTACATAATGCATATACATTTATGTGTACACGTTCAGCCTTTTTGGTAGTTAAGTTTGCACATTTTTGCTTCACTGATTGTGATTCTGATAATGATTTTTCTTTTGTTGATGACGACGTCTGCTAAACCAAGATTACTCTTGAAAAACAAATCCCTAAATAACATTGTCTACCAAATTTTTCCTCTTTTTTCGCGTGCCTCAACACATTCCATTAATTTTTGGAATTCCTTAAGGAAGTGAGTTGAGTTGGTAGTTCTTCTATACAAAAATTACGACTTAATTTATTTATAATCTTGGTTTTTGGGGGGAATTTGGTAAATATTGCTAATATTATAGATGGTGCATGTTTATTTTTTTGTATAAAAAACAACTAATCAATAAAAAATATAGTGTCCTCTACACTTTTTATCCATTTTTGTATGATTCTCAAGTTTAACCTGAAACGGACCGTTTTATAATGGCTAATCGTATGCTTGATCAATTGATCATCAATGATCATACAGCTTGTCCATGGACAGCGCAAAAAGTGCGTGCGTGAATTTCGGACAGTGATCATGGTCATTTTCAAGTTCAATTGGAGTATTATTGAAATTTAGACTTTTATAGGTTTAATCAGTTGTTAACCCGTCGTATTTTACTACTTGTTGTACACGTGTAGTTCAGTTCAATAATTTTTTATGCATTTTTCTGTTTTTTTTTCAAAATCACTTTATTGACGTTGATCGAGATTTTCTTGGCATTGAGTTCTCTATAAAATTCCCGACCCAGTTAATATTGGCATATTGATTTGAATTGGAAATTTCTGCCGTTTGATTTCAATGGTTATTGGTTAGATATCATGGACGGACAATGCATAGCATTTCTGAATTGTTTACATGTTCAACAATGCCCTTCATTGCAAAAATCTAAAGATCTAATTTTCTAGTTAGTTTAAACTGGTTTCAAAATAATTAAAAAATCATTTTATGTTTACAAAGGCCATTGAGTAAATTTAAAAGAAAAATTACATTTAATCTTAAATCTTTAGTGGCCTTCAAAATTTGTACGTTGAAAATGCGTGACAGTTGGCCTAGTTTATAAAATTTACACAACCTTGAAAACCCGACATGCTCACACACATGCTTACATAAAACTCATTAATTCGAATTAAAATTACTTCAAGGTAGTACTGCCATATAATAACTATGTAAATAATTATGAATAGTTGCGCACACTTCATCTCTCTAGTTTCACATGATGAATTAAGGTCTTTCTCCGTAATTGTTACAGACTTGCTAATTTCTAGTTCATAAAATTCATCCAATATAAAACATATCTACATATTATATCTACATGCTTTCCAATTGTCAAAAACTAAAAAATCCAGTCTTGTGCCTCAAGTCCATAACATTTATGCATACAACTTTCATGGTAAATATTTAATGTAATCAATCTCCGCACAAAATGTATATTCACCATCTTCTTTAGGTCATTGAATTTTGTTGTCATATTAGTAGACATATAAAAAATACATCCATTTTTTTGGTGTCGTTGTGTCTCGTGTCCCACTTCTTTTTAAAAAGATACACAACAAAAAGACATGATGATGGATAACTACTCAATAGAGCTTTTTTTCACTCAAGTCATCAAGTACACACGACGCAGAGAGCTAACAAGTATACCTACCTATTATTATGATTATTATTTTCTATACTGCTTTGTTTGCTCTTCACTTCTCTTACAGCTCTGCTGAGATTTCCAAGGTGGAGAAGTAACCTTCGAGTGCAAGGTTTTCCCCTATTGATTACTTCCAATCATTGTTATGCTGCTTTCTTTTTAACAAAATAGTATACATAGGTATTCTGAAGGTATGTCCTTTTTTCTCTGTTGCGTGAAAAGTGCTCTCTACATACCTACATGTTGTGCACCTTACAAAGTTTACCGATATATTTTAAATGAGGAAAAATACCGACACCGACAGAGAGGAAGTTTTGTTCAGATTTTTCCCCCCAATTTTTATTGTTATAACTTGTTTGTTTAGCACGAGGAGCAAATTTTATGTATATATGTTATAACATCATATAAGTAGGTTTTTTTATTGTGAAGATAAGTAACGGTCAGTTTCTCAAAGTCTCAAGTCGTCTGGCTTGGCTACTCACAGCGGTTGGCTTTGCTCATTGATGAGTACAATATTATTATGATGCCATGCAATGATGCATGGTATAAAAAAAGAAGGAAGGTTGTCTAAACAAGCGCATATTTTTTGATTAAGTAGGAAATGACATGCGATACAATCCTTTACCTTGATAAATTTTTATAGTGTATTGTAGTCATTGAAAAATAAAGGCTGGAGTTAAGCCCAAATTGTTGATTCATCACAATAAAAATGCAGACTAATCAAATTATCATTATGAGATGATGGCAGTGATAATACCCGGGTTTTTAAAAGGCATTGTGTTATGATAATAATGAATGAGTAAGGATGAATGCATTTTTGTGCATGTTTTCTCATGATGCAGTGCAGTGCATTTTTTTTGGATGTCCATGAAAAAATACGATTATTATAATGTAATCAGATTAGATTTGATTCTATTTTTGCGTACCTGACGAATCCAAGAGAGATCCCTTCCTCGACAATATTGTGTCTATAAAGTCGCCGGCAGAGAACCCACTTCTCTCGAGGTACTACGTAAACTTGCAAATCCACCAACTGCAAATTTAAATTAAACATATAAATTAAGATTTTTTTAAAAAAAATGGAAAAAGCAGAATGGGTACTGATTATGGTTTGTGGTGATTTTAGACGAGATGAGTGGTTACCATGGTTACGGGATAAGAGGCTTGCTGTAGTCTGAGTTTTCTTTCTTGTTCGTAAGATGCGTTCACACTTTTTCTCCCAGTTGTCTCCTGTTTTCTCCCTCCTCCCATAGATGAGGACTGGTGGTGTTGTCCTTTTTTCCCAAATCACTAGCTACTTTAGTTGATTTGGTTGAACAATACACATGAAAACTTTATGGATTTTTTTACGGGAAAATGTAACTTAAAAATGTGACACCATAAGTTTTTACAAGTGTCCTGTCACTAAACCGGTAGAAAAACGGTAATGGCATTAAGTCTGCTTGGAATATAACTAGCATGTAAAGAAACAAGCCATTTTGAAGTATGTAACTTTTTTTTAAACAGTTCACCAAACGATTTTTAATTTATGAAATTTTTATCCTTGCACAAATTTCCAATTTAGATAACTTCAAAAAATTAGTATCCATTTTTTATACAATTTTGCTGAATTTTTAAGCAAGAATTCTTCAGAATAGAAACCAGATGAAATTTGAAAACAAATGATTTATAAAATTGGAAAAAATAACTTGGAATTGGTATGTACTGATTTCCTTTATATATTAAAGGGCAGTTATTAATGATGATGATGAGGAAGCGAAACAAAGTAGCACTTATTTATTACGCAAGCACTATGGCAAGCCAAGAAACGGTTTTTTTCTTTCCTTTCAATCAGCGTTGTTTTCACCGTGCGCGTGGTCAGATTGAGATGGAGTAGAGGTAAAAATGGTCCATCCTCGATGGCAATCCGCAACCGTTTGGCAATACGACGTCCAGCGTCGACCCACTTTTTTGAATGAGTTCATCGCTTCTTTACATCTCCCCTTCCACCATTCATATTATAATCAAAAGAGAAAAGAAAGAGAGAGGCCTTGCTGCCCTCATTGCAAAATGTGTATACATTAAAATACACATGTATTGTGTATGTATTGCCATGGCATGTCACACAAGTAGTAGTAAAGAAAACTACTTCTCTGTTAAAATCAGTGTAACATGAGTAGTATTATTTAAAAAAAAGTGTAACAGAAATTTATTAAGAAACCGCCGCCACACGACGACCACTGGCTGGTTGAAGAAACGTAACGCAACGGTGGTGGTGGTGCGGCGATGTGGCTGGACCTGGACGTGTGTAAATTTGTGTGCTGTACTTGTATTCTTGGGATATTTAAGCTAGTATGGTCACAAATCACAGTTGCGGGTATTTATTGTGGAAAATTGAGTGAGTGAAAGTCAGGGTACTTTAACATGCTGTGTTTTTATGTGAGAGTGTGTGGGTAATGATGATGATGAACGGTGGTGCTGGTGCGGTGTTATGTTGTTGCTTTTTTCACTGTTTATTGAAGAGGAACGAGTATTGAAATGAGTTGACTTTGCACACTTTTTCTGTATTGTATTGGCCCACCTAATGTGAAGGCATGAAAAGAAAGTGTAAAGAAGGGAAAAAAAGTATGTTGGATGGAAAGGGTTACTCTGTTTGGAAAGTTGCAGTTCTTTTATGTTTACTAGTTTGGTACTTAAGCAGAGAAAATCTGAGTAATGTAATGTAAGTAGGTATAGTGAGTTTTTATGGGAAACTAGTGGGAAAAAACAAGTTTGCAATTTTTGACGCGATACAGAAGAGAATATTTTAATATTGGTGGGAATGGCCCATTGTTAGTTAGGCCTTGAGCGTGCCTTTTGCTTGGACAAAGAATTTGATGTTAGGAAGAAGAAGAGGAGGAAAGCAAGGGTGGAAAGCATAAAATTATGCATAATATTTGTTAGGTAGAAATGTGTATAGAGATACCTTATGTTGGGTATATTAAATATATGTGTATTGTTTAAAGTTTATGGAGAAAATTTTGGGGGACAATGATGCATAATAATATTTAATGATTTGACATCGACGTGTTTGAATTGTAAGTAGTTGTGGTGCATGGTGTGCCAGTCAATACATTAATATGATGGAGTTGACTTTGCAGGAGTGATTGAAACCGGAAGTTGACTGCACACTTGATAGTTTCCTAGGAATTGTTTGACGAAAAAAGATTTTCTGTTGGTTTTACGACAGGAAAATATTAAGTATATTTTGTGAGAAGTCTATCAATAAATATGTTTTGGAAATAGCATACCAATACCAAATACCTTGATTTTTTTATCGTGAAAAGATCAAGTCATTATTTGTAACTGGAGGTGTTAAGTACCTCGCGCGTCGGATTACGTCAATCGTTGAGGGGAAAAAATGTATCGGTTTCAAGTTTAGCTTTCGATATGATTTATTGTTAAAACAGGTGCATTAAGTAAACCAAATGGTTTAAGATTTTTTGGGAAAACGTTAACTGTACTTAGCAAGTTTACTAGTTGTGGTCAACTGTCAGACAGACATCCGAACAAAATAATAGCATAAAAAATGTACAGTACAGTAAGCAATAGCGCAGTGGAAATATGTATCAAGTCAAGCGGTGGTGGTGCCCCGTGTGCCCATATGCAATTACGTTTAGAATACTTTAACAATCAGAAAGAGAGAAAACATTAAGTTTTTGCTTTAGCAACTTTCTTTATGATATACAGACATTATTTGAAAAGTCGAGAGACGCGGAAGGCCACCGGAATCATTTGATCGGACCTTGACGACTAATTTATCAACATGCAATCTTCTCATTAAGCACACTTCACAAAAATGTTTCGGCTTTCACATGCATAATACATTCATATACACACATAAAAATACAAATAAAGGCTTTGTAAAAGGGTTAAATCTTTTTCACACATTGCCCCATAATTTGACACCCGCAGGGCTAAATTTCCAGAAGCACTAAAAAGTATTGCACTAATAATAATAACAAAACATAATTGACCATTCTCAGAATGAAACATTTTTTCAGACAATTATTAATGTACATGTACATATTATACATAATATTCAAATGAGAATTTCCCCAATCGCTTATCTACAAGTACACATACATTAAATGTAACTTTGTTTGCTTTCACCTAGCTCATATATTGCTTACATACCTGTGTACATAATTGCTATACTCTCCAGACAATTTAAGTACGCTTATTAATTTGTATCCAGAGAAAGCAGAAGAAATGAAGGGTTGTACTTACAAGGGACCTGCAAGACTCATACAAAGCCAATTTCCACAAAATTCAACTTCCTATACTAATTTTGACTCGTAAAATGCAATGGTGGCCATCTTTTTCCCGAATGGCCACATACAA